>JAKUCM010005596.1:0-40228 GCA_023374145.1 Lepidium sativum
AGAATATGTAAGCCTACAGTGAAGAAAATGTAAACCTACAAAATCGTACGACTAAACCTACAATGTTTCAGAAATTCTCGTAGGTTTGTTCTCTGTTGACGTGGAAAATAAAGATAAAATAATATTATTCGACAATAAAAATTATTATTGTAATTTGGAAAGATTAAGACTATTCTAGTTTTTACATAATTGTATACACAATTTTCTGAACTGAACTTCAATAACAAACTACACAATTAGACATTTAACCATTTAACCAAGATATAATGGCATCTACATTTACTTCATATTATCTCCTTTTTTATTATATTTAACCTAGTGTTCACCAAGACTCATTATATATTACAATCATTTCTCCAATGAATAATAAACCTCTTTTTTACACATAAGCATAATATCTGAGCGTATTAGCTCCAAAATTTTGATGTAGTGATTAAATTTCTTTTTATTTTCTTACTTTCTAAGCCATCGAATTTCTTTATTTATGTTCATCATGAATCTATGAATCCAAGCCATCAATCTTCTCGTTATTCAAGTTTTTTTACTCAAATATACCATATACCTTTGAATGTAAGTTATATGCTTCTACTCGATTATTTCAATTAATTCTGTTTTTTCTTTAACATTATTTTACCTTAAAAAGGGCAAAAAAAGGAGAAAATAAAATAAGTCTGTTTTTTCTTCATGGGGCAACACAACCTCCATGAATTCAAGTTTCAAACTTTAAGCTCTGTTACAACTCAATCACAACGAGATTTTTGATCTCCTCTCTTTTTTGACAAGATCGGAGTGACCATAACCCATTTTCTTGAAGGACATATTAAAAATATGATATTATATAATCTCCTTTCTTATTATATTTAATAATATGATGATGGACCAGCAACTTGAACTTGGAGAATATCTTGGACTAAGAGAGTTATTAGAGGTACATAATGTACCTATTACTCGAGCTAGAGCAAAAAAACTTGAACAAGTCATTGGCACAATGCTTAATCAGGCTGAAAGTAACTTTAGCTTTATAGCTAATCCAACTACTTTTTTAGTTGTGATTCAAGCTAGCTAAGGTTTGCCTAAGGGAGGTGTATGCTCTTGTACTCTTTTTCCCATGGTCTACTTGTGTACCAACTTGGCTTTTCTAGACAAGGTTTTTAATGAGCTAAGTTTCATACACTCATTCCTTACAATCCTTTATGCAACATGCTGGGAAAGGAATGAAAGGGGAGCAAATTTGACTAAGTCATTTTCTTGGATTTTATTATGTTTTGTTTGGACTTGGGTCTCTTGTGATTTTGGCCCAACTAGTTTACTACAGCCCATTTCGTGGCTCGTATTTCCTATAAGTTTGCAGAATCCTTGTTCCTTTCAGTTTATCAAACATTTTATCAAAAAATATTTCCCTACTTGATTGATCTCTACGGTGTGTAATATCCACACAACTTGGATATATCTCTTGCGTGTCATATCTTGAGAGACTTCAATCTTGAAGATCAAGAGATGTTATATATCTCTTGATAGTTCGATTTAATCCTTCAATCACCATTCACTCTCAAATTGTATATCATTTCCGCTGAAAATCATCTTAAACTTCACTAAGTTGACGTTCACACTCCCAGAAATCAGATCCTTCTTTTTCAGGCGATTCCATGCACTTTTCATTTTCGCACCTTTTGACTTCTCTACTACAATCTGCTTGAAGAAGTTCAAGGGCTCTTGATTCTCTCAACTAGAATCATATCAAGTGGTATCAGAGTCATCTTCAAATTAGTTTTTTTCGAAATCCAACTTTTCACCTTCTTTTGTTTTATTACTATTGTAACTCACGTAATCACTAGATATGTTGCTTGGACGTGTTTAAAACTTGTTAGGACTAATAGATCTCATCAGAAATGTCTTAAGTATTAGGTTTTTAGATCAATTTGAGCACTTGACCTTTCAGCTTCCACAAAAATTTCTTGGTATTCTTCATGTTGCTAAAGAAATCTGAAAGTGTCTTTTGAACTTCCTTGCATCAAAGTTATTGTTTAATAGTGCTAATAGCGCTTTTGTGGATAAAAGGACCAGACTACTTGTTACTTCTTTTGTTTTACCTTAGGAATCATGGTGGATACTGAAGAGAAAGAGACTAGCAACATATGAAACAAAGAGCACAAATGGAGAGAATGATGGATCAAAAACTTAAGCTGATTCGTCAATAAAATGTTGTCAACGTTAACACTCCTTAGAACCCAAGGAATCAATCTCGAGAACCATATGAGCATGAAGCCTCATAGAGTAACTACTCAACTTCACATTTTGGTCAAAGAATACAAAGACGTGCACGTGAAGAAAGAAACCCTCCACGGGATACTCTTTCTTCTCTTAAAATCAGAATTCCTGCTTTTCATGGTACAAACGATCCAGATGCATATCTACATTGGGAGAAGAATATAGAACTCGTCTTTAACTGCCAGGCGTATAGTGAGGGAAATTGAGTTTTAATAGTAGCCACAGAATTTCATGATTATGCTCTCAGCTGGTGGGATCAATAAGTCACTACTACAAGGTGTGTTGGTGACTTTCCAATTGATACATGGTCTCATTTGAATGTATTCATGAGGAAGAGATTTGTACCAAGTCATTACCATAGAGAACTACATTTCAAGCGGATAAATTTGGTACAATGATCCAAATTTGTGGAAGAGTACTACAAGGAAATGGAAACTATAAGTGTGACGGCTGACATTCAAGAGGATGGTGAAGCTACAATGTCTAGATTCATGGGAGTTCTTAATCGAGACATTATTTATCTATTAGAAGTTCATCATTATGTGGAGTTAGAGGATTTGTTTCATAAGACTGTGATGTTTGAAAAGCAACTCATAAGGAAAGGGACTCGTTCTGGTTATGAAGCCAGTATGTCGATTTGTGCAAAAGAGGCAAAGCCTAATTTCAAGAAGGAGTTTAAATAAAGCTAAAAGGTTGAAGACAAGTTTTCTGTTCTAAAAGAGACTAACCAAGCAGCTCCAAGGATTTTAAAGAGCCAACCAAGTCTAATCTCAGAGCTAGAGATCTTAAGTGTTTCAAGGGTCATAGATTAGGACATTATGAAAGTGACTGTTCAAACAATAGATTAATGGTGCTTGAAGCTAATGGTGAACTCGAATCTAAAGATGAAGTGCTTCAATAACCCATACAAGTTGAGTTTGTAGAACTAGCAAAGGGTCCTCTACTTTTGACAATAAGAGCTCTAAGTGTTATCACTAAGACCAATGAGCAAGCACAAAGAAAAAACCTGTTCCATACTCGATGTGTAGTCAAGGAAAAGATATGCAATTTAATCATAGATGGAGGTAGTTGTACTAATGTTGCAAGCTAGACCATGTCGCACAAGCTTGGTTTGAAATAATTACCTTATCCAAAACCATATAAGTCACATTGGCTTAACGAAAATGGTGAGTTTGCTGTGAGTAAACAAGTTAAGGTATCACTAAGCATTGGCAGGTACGAAGATCAAATTCTATGTGATATTCTACCCTTGGAAGCGAGTCACATCTTGCTTGGGAGACCATGGCAATCACATTGTAGAGTCACTCGTGATGGATACAAAAACCATCACACTTTTAAGTACAACGATAATCCTATGACACCTCATGAGGTATATCTAAACCAACTAAACATGAAAAAGAAGAAAGAATCCACTAAACCAACCAAGAACTCTAAGCAAAAACCAGAGGGAAGTGATTTTGCTGATATTTTGATGGTTTTTTTAAAAATTGTTTAATTTAACTGAATTGGAACCGGTTGCACCGAGTAGTATTCTCACTCTTTTGTAGGCCTATGTGGACGTTTTTTTCTAAGGAGAACCCACCGAGACTGCCATCTATAAGAGGAATTGAACATCAAATCGATTTTGTTCCCAGATAAGTCTTTCCGTACAAATCAGCTTATCGTACCAATCCAACAAAGACCAAATAGTTGAGAAACAAGTGAATGAACTCTTGGAGAAAGGACACATCAGAGAAAGAATGAGTTAGTGTGTTGTACCAGTTCTACTTGGGCCAAATAAAGATGGCAGCTGGAGAATCTATGTCGATTGTAGAGCTATCAACAACATCACAGTGAAGTATCGATATCCCATACCTAGGCTAAACGATACCCTTGATAAGTTTCATGGGTCTAGTATATTCTCTAAAGTAGATTTGAAAAGTGGTTACCATCAGATTAGATGAAAGAAGGAGATGAGTGGAAAAGTGGTCAACACATTTGGCAACACTACTTATGGCCAAAAGAGTTTGTTATTCATATGAACCATGAGTCTTTAAAGCACATAAAGAGTTAGCAGAAACTCAATAAGAGGCATGCTAAGTGGACCGAATTGATTTAGACATTTCTCTATATCATCAAATACAAGAAAGGTAAAGATAGTGTTGTACCTTATGCATTATCCTACTTGGGTTTTATCAGATCAAAGATCTTTATGCTAATGATCCAGATTTTTGTGAGATTTTCTCTTCATATGAAAAGTTTACTGCATGAAAATTCTATAAATATGAGGGATTCATGTTTTATGAAAATAGACAGTGTGTTCCTAACTCTTCTTTGAGAGATCCTTTTGTTAAGGAATCACATGGCAGTGGTCTTATGGATCATTTTGGAGTAGCCAAAACGTTGAAGGTAATGCAAGATCCTTTTTGTTGGCCAAGCGAGACGTTGAAAATGTTGTGAAAGGTGGACAACATGTACTATGAACAAAGCCAAATATCAACCTCATGGTTTGTATAATACTTTACATATACCTTTGCATCCATGGCATGTAATTTTTATGGACTTTGTAGCTGGTTTGCCTAAGACCAGAACATGTAAGGATTCAATATTTGTGGTTGTTGATAGGTTCTCTAAGATGGCACATTTTATTACATGTCATAAAACGGATGATGATGTGAATGTTGATAAGTTATTCTTTAGAGAAATTGTAAGGTGGCATAGAATGTCTAGGTCGATTATCTCTGAGAGAGATACTAAATTTCTTAGTTATTTCTGGAAATCACTATAGTCTAAGTTAGGCACCAAGTTGTTGTTCTACTACTTGTCACTCACAAACTGATGGGTAAACAGAAGTAGTTAATAGAACATTGTCTACACTTCTGAGAGCTTTAATTAAGAAGAACATTAAAACTTGGGAAGATAGCTTGCCTCATGTTGAATTTTCATACAATCATGTCGTGCTTTCTGCTTCTAAGTTTTCACCATTTTAGATTGTTTATGGTTTAATCCCATCTCTCTTTTGGATATAATGCATTTACCTTTGAGTGAAATAATTTGTTTGGATGGGAAAAAGAAGGCAGAACTCGTGAAAAGGGTTCATGAACAAGCAAAAGCAGAACATTCAGGAGAAACAAAGAAAAGTGCCACTCAAGCTAATAAGGGTCGAAAGGAATTAGTCTTTGAAGAAGGAGACTTGTGTGGTTTTATCTCAGAAAGGAGAGGTTTCCCAATGAAAGGAAATCCAATCTGATGCCAAGAGTTGATTGCCCATTCAAAATCACCAAGAAGATCAACAACAATGCATATCAGTTAAATCTGCAAGGTAAGTACAATGTGAATAATAGCTTTTATGTTGCTGATCTCGTTCCTTTTATTATAGATGGAGCGGATTTGAGGTCAAATCTTTTTCAAGAAGGAGGGGGTGATATGATAATGGACCAGCAGCTTGAACCAAAGCAAGGATTGAAGAATGATGGACTAAAAGAAGTGTTGGAGCTACCTAATGGACTTATTACTCGGGCTAGAACAAAACAACTTGAATAAGCCATTGGCCCAATGCTCAATCAGGCTGAAAACAATCTTAGCTCTAAAGCTAATCCAACTACTTTGGTTGTGATTTAAGCTAACTAAGGGTTGCCTAAGGGAGGTGTATTTTCTCTTATATTATTTTTCCCTTGGTATAGTTTTGTCCCAACTTGGGTTTTCTAGACAAGGTTTTTAATGAGACAAGTTGCATACACTCATTCCTTACAACCCCTTAGGCAACATGCTAAGAAATAAATGAAAATGAAGCAAATTCGACTAAGTCGTTTAGTTGGGTTTTATTATGTTTTGTTTGGACTTGGGTCTCTTGTGTTTTTGGCCCAACTAGTTTACTAAAGCCTATTTCGTGGCTCAACTTTTCTATAAGTATGTGGATACCTTGTTCCTTTCATTTTATCAAACATTTTATCATAAATTATTTTCCTCCTTTTTCGATATGTATGGTGTGTAATATCCATATAACTTAAATATCTCTCATCCTAAGATACTTCAAGTTTGAAGATCAAGAGACGCTCCATATCTCTTGATAGTTTTATTCAATCCATCAATCACCATTTACTCTCAGTTCGTATATCATTTCCACTGCAAATTATCTCAAATTTCACCAAGTTGACGTTCAAATTCCCAAGATCCTTCATTTTTAGGCGATTATGAGCACTTTTCATTTTCACACCTTTTTGACTTCTCTAGTACGATATGTTTGAAGAAGTTTCAGGGCTCTTGATTCTCTCAACCAAAATCATATCACTTAATCTAATGTTTCACTATATATTGTAATCCTTTCATCTGCATAAATAATAAGTCTGGTTTTTTTTGTCAACAAGTAACCATTGAATCGATAAGCTATAATTTAAAATTTTCAATTAGAACAGGATGAGAGTTGAAATTACCATCTAATACTAACTAAATTTTTTTTAAAATCATATGTTTATTGTCAAATAATAAGCCTAATTTACACAAACAAATTCATCTTTCCGAGTTATTTTACACGGTATAAATTTCAATTTATAAATGTAAAAGAAAACCCGAAATATGGGATCTTTGAGCAAAGATGAGAAAAAAAGAAAGTGGAAAATGAATGATAGAGAGAGCGACAAGTGTAGCCCCACTTCCATTAAGTCCATTACCATCTCTCTCTTTCTCTTTGCCTGATAGGTTTTGCGGTTTTGGCTTGACATCAACGCTAACAGCCAGACTCACTCCACCATACACCCAAAAAGAGAAAAAAGCATACAAAAAGGCTTTTATAGCTTAAATGAATAAAAGCATCGAATTAGAGTATAAGGATTTGTGAAATCGTAATTGTGAAATCCCTTTCAAAATTATGAAATTCAAAAGTAAAATCTTTTTCTAGTTGACAAAAAAATAGAAAGTAAATCCTATTTTCAATGGTTGCCCACTCTCTCACATTTGTTCACTTTTTTTCCTCAATACTGTTGTGGCGGGTCGCTCCACTAACTTTAAGCCGATGTAATGCGTTTCTGTTTGATATATAATCATATATACCATTCAGCACTTCCATAGACCAACAATATGTAATTTATTTGTAAATCTTATACAAACCATATATGGGAAAAAGATAGATAGATCATCACAGTACATAGAGGATTTATATAAGTAGAATAAACATAATTTCCTTTAAGTTGTAAAAGTTGTTAAGGGAAAGTATCAAATAGTTATTCACTTCTACAGGTTTTTTTTACCTTTTTGAAATCATATTTCAGAAAAGCGCGTAATCCTGAATAAGAGAGTTTGAAATTTGGGGGAAGATGAGGGAGGGAGGAGTTTGATTAGCATTATAGATAGGAGATTGTCCAAGGATGTTAATTTTTTTTGTTAACGTTTATTTTTTTGATTGATTAGCTAAATTGTTAAATATTAAAAGAACAAAGTCACGAGTCACGACCATAGAACATGCGAGAAACGCGTGTCCCCAAACTCATTGGTTAGTTTACGACAAGCAGTGAAGTTTTACACATCTCATTATGAGTTACTTTGTTAAACTCCCATTCCCTCTCAAAAAAGTTGCCATTCTTATAAAAACAAACTGATAAAAAAATTTCTTTCTTTCTCCATTTTATCACATTCGCCTGAGAAAGGATATATGGAGAACGGAGAATCCAACCAAGAAAACTCGAAATCTCGAAATCATGACGAATCATCTAAGAAGCTAACTGCTTCCGCTGTCGTTGTAGATAGGTTAAAGCGTGATGAATGGAGCGAAGGAGCTGTTTCGAGTTTACTTGAAGCATACGAGTCAAAATGGGTTCTTAGGAACAGAGCCAAGCTCAAAGGTCAAGACTGGGAAGACGTAGCTAGACACGTGTCCTCACGCGCTAGCCAAACTAAGTCTCCAAAGACTCAGACTCAGTGTAAGAACAAGATCGAGTCTATGAAGAAACGTTACCGTTCTGAGTCTGCTACTGCTGATGGCTCATCTTGGCCTCTTTACCCTCGTCTTGATCATCTCGTCCGTGGAACTCAGCCTCACCCCCAGCCTCAGCCTCAGGCTGTTCTGCCTCTCAATTGCTCTGTTCCTTTGCTATTACTCGAGCCGCCGTCTCCTGCGGTGGCTCAACCGCCGCAGATTTCTTATGGATCCAACGGCGTTGGCAAGGTTCCTAAGGTCTAATCACTAGAATCCGTTGATAAGAACTAACCAAATTTGGGATCTTTTTCTAATGAACTTTTGTGTGCAGGAAGATGGACTCAAACCGGAAAAAGCGACGGAGATTGACACAGACAGTAGCACGCCAGTGGTTAAAACGAAGGTGAGAGGGAAGAAAGTGAAGAGAAGATATAAAGAAGAGAAAGAGGATATCGCCGGAAGCATACGGTGGTTGGCTGAAGTAGTGATGAGATCTGAGAGAGCAAGAATGGAGACGATGAAGGAGATTGAGAGAATGAGAGCTGAAGCTGAGACTAAGAGAGGAGAAATGGATTTGAAACGAACAGAGATAATGGCGAATACACAGCTAGAGATTGCTAGACTCTTTGCTGTTGCAGCTTCTTCTGGAGAAAACAAAGGTGTTGATTCTTCACTAAGGATCGGAAGAAATTGAGTTCTTTCTTTTTAATGGAGACTCAAAAATGTTCTGTGTACATACCATGTCAAAAGTCCAGAGAGAGAGAGAGACAACTAAAACATTTTTAATCTGTCCAATAATTGTTTTTCAGGGATGGATGGCTACTTACTGCTCTCCCAACAAATTAAATGTATGTTTTTGTTTCATATGAATCTGATCAATCTTAGTAATTGAGATTACAATTTTGACTGAGATTTGTCGAGAATAGTTTGGCTAGGTTTGTTCAGTTTGGTGGTGAAGTAGAGATTCGACTGAAAGAGCGAAGAGGAGTCTTAGCAGGTAAGGAACTATGTCACGAGACAAACTATCTAGTGTGAGTGGAGTTGAATCAGCTTTTCTACTTTTGCATCTTTCTAAAATGAGAATTAAATTTAGCCAATGAAGCTCAATCGTTAATCAAAAATAAGACCATAAAGAATCACTCGATTTATTATTTTAGAAAACTCTCTCAAAAATTAAAATATCAAATTTTAAACTCTTAGATTATACCACATTATACTATAAACAAAATAAAACATTTCTAACTCTACTAGGAAAAGATATGATTAGATAACTCATAACATAACAAATTCTATGTTATGTATTAAGTAACTTGCTACATTACTATGTTCAAGCTTAATTCAACATTCTCCCTCTTAATTCAACATTTTCTCTATGTCTTGAACACCAATGAAGTCCCTCATTTCTTTGAACTTAATACTTCCTAGTGCCTTTGTTAGTATATCCGCATATTGCTTTGTTCCCGGAATGTGTTCCATTTCGATTTTACCATTTTCAACGCATTCTCTTATGAAATGGTACCTTGTATGTATGTGTTTGCTTCTTCCATAAAACACCGGAATCTTGGTTAGAGCTATTGCGGATTTGTTGTCAATACGAATGATTACTTTTCCGTACTTCGATCCCATGATTTCACTTAATAACTCTTGAAGCCAAATTTCTTGTTTTGAAGCTTCGGTTCCAGCCATGAACTCGGCTTCACAAGAAAACAACGCAACGGTCTCTTGTTTTTGTGAGAACATGTAAACGGACTCTCACTTAGATAGAAGATATGTCCAGTTGTACTTCTTCCATCATCCGGATCCACATTGTGACAACTACCACTATACATGTTTAACCTTGGTAGTTGTGTGTGGGATCTCATGAAAGATAATCCGAGAGTGGTTGTACCCTTCAAGTATCTTAAACATTGCTTCATGGCAGCTTTATGTGATTCTCTTGGACTTTGCATATACCTACTCAAACTCCAACACAATATAACAAATTTGGTCTAGTATGTAAAAGATATCAAAGACAACCAACCTTCCTTCTATATAATTTGTGGCGTCAATCTCTTTTCTTAAATGGCTCTCGATAATTTCAACCCCATATCCATTGGTATATGAAGAGGAATACAATTATTCATTCGCGAGTCTTCAAGAATCTTTTAAGCATAACATTTTTATGATAACATTATTCCTTCCTTAAGTTGCCTTACTTCTATTCCAAGATAGTAAGTTAGTTTCCCTAGATCACTTATCTCAAACTTAGTTGTCATCTCTTCTTCGGAAACATGAATAACCTTTCTATTTGTCCCGGTGATAAACAAATCATCTACATAAATGGCAATAATCATCTACTAATGATGTTACTCTTTAAACCTGGAATGTAGTACACATTGGTCGTGATCTTTGCTTGGCCATTTCGATCCAAAAGAGAAATTGATCCTTGTCCCTTAATGTCAATATGTGAGTCATCTCCAAATCTTACCTTTCCCATCATTCTTTCATCCATCCGAGTGAAGTATCGTTTATCTCTCGTCATGAGATTGCTTGCTCCATTATCAAGATACCAAGTATTCTCTCCATTAGTTGTCTCGAATTTGCTTGGTACAAAAGTTTCCTCATTTAGATAAACTACATCGGGCATAAAGAGATCATCCGCGTCTTGTGTGTCACCATTAACACTATCCTCTGGAGTCTCATGTAATTTAAGTAAACGATCCGGACAGCTAGAAGCATAATGTCCTAGTTTATCACATCGATAACACATAACTTATGATAGATCACAATCTCTATTACCTCTTCCTCAACCTCTTCCACGTGATTTTCCTCCTCTACCTCTTCCTCTAGATTCTTCACTAGTGTTTCTCGTTTTATTTTGTTGCTCCAAATAATCAACTATTTTTGATCTTCTAGAACTTCCTCTTCTTCTTCGAGAATTATTTCCTCGTAATCCTTTAAACGACCTGCAACATCCTCAAAGCTTGCGGTTTTAAGATCCAAGAGTTGTTCAAGAGATGCAACCATAAATATGTATTTATTTCTAGGTAAACACTTGAAATTTTTTTTACTAGTTTCGATTCTTCTATGATTATTCCTAGAGATGAAGATTTTGATGAAAACACGGTTAGCTTGCTGATATACCTCGTTTATACCAACTTATAGCTTACTAATTCATATATTTTGTTTAGTCTTTGTCGTGTTTTTAGAGTCTTTTCAGGTACAAAACGCATGGATACTTTTGATTCCACATGTTGAGTAAGAGTGGAGTTGGACTTTGGATTTTTCCATTATGAGCTAAACGATCGATCGATCAACACCAAGATCGATCGATCCCAACTTTAGATAGGAAAAATTGCGCTCGATCCATTGACCGACTCCTCACGCCTGACGCGATCAACCCCCATTCGTCTATGTCATGCGCATGATCCATTGCACGACCAAACACTCAGAGATCGATCGAGCTATTTAAGGAGAAGTTGTGCACGATCCTTTGCACGATATGGAAGCTTCACGATCGAATGAAGAAATATTGATCGATCGAGTAGTCTAAGGATCGATCTATCCAAGACTCTGCGAAGCGAAAAGGGAATTTCCTTATTTTGTACCAGTTTGGTTTACTCTATATATTAGGTTAAAAAAACACGTTTTGAGACACACTTTTAAAGAGAGAAAAAGGGGCAGACTCTTATTGTAACCTAGAGGAGAAGAATTGAGATCTCTACATCATTGGAAAAGATTCCTAAACCTTTATTGCATCTATTCTGAGTCTTGAATGAATTTCTTTACAATTGCTTGCTTGTTCTCTACTTCCATGTCTGAGCTGTTCCTAGTAAAGTTTAGGGTATTCTAAGGATCTTAAGTGATTTAAGGATGAAGAACAAATAGGTCTCAAATATGGAATCTCAACCTAGAAACATGGTTAAAGCTTAGGTTAGAGTAGCTAATTAATCTATGATCTCAGGTTACTTATTATCCCAGAAGTTTATTAAGAATCAGAACCCGTCTTGGTAAGCAACTCCTTCACTACCAACGAGAGTTGATGCTAGGTTGGGTTGTGGACACTTGGGAACTATTATTACTGCATTGTTATAATCCTAGAACCAACGAGAATTAAGATTTCTAGGATCTAGGCATAGTGATTATCGCTGCAAAAGTAGATTAGTCAATTGTTATTTCCTAGTTGAGAATAGAACTGATCTTGCCTGAATAGATTCCTCATCCTACCCATGACTTCCATATGAATTCCCTAGACTTGATACTTTAGATATTCTTTACATTAAGTTTCCTGGTACAATCGAAAGCACTCAAAACATCCATCGACTTAGCTCTAGTTAAATAATCAAATCGTTAGTGTGGTAACTGGTCTTCGTGGATTTGATCCCTAAATAATATTTCGTTTGTTGTGCACTTGCAGTAGGATATAGGGTTAAAACTCGTTGTATCGATTGCGAACAAAGTCATCAATTGTTTCGCCATCTTTCATCTTAAGATGATCAAATTCAGAAATCAAAGTTTGTAACCTAGCCTCCTTCGCACTTCTAGCCCATAAGTTTTGAGTTTTGATGGCCTCCCTGATGTTCCTTATATTTTGTCGGTTTTGAGCTCATTGTTACGATTATATTTTGGGAATTCGTCTATGTTTTATTGAGATTTCAGGTCAAAAACGTTCAGATGTGGAATCATGTTTGAAGGTGGACTTTGGAGAAGTTTGAAGCATTTTCCGATATTCTCCACGAAAGGAAAGACCGATCGATCAACACAAAGATCGATCGATCAGTGCTCTAACAAGGATCGATTGATCGATGCCCTTCGAAGAAACCTAATTTCATGATTTTTCAGTTCTTGTTCCGGGCCCTATAAATACTCTTTTCCTATTTTATTTTGATAGAGTCTTGAGCCGCTTTTGGAGAGTCGAAAACAGTAGTTTAAGAGTTTGTAAGCTAGGAAGAAGATCTCTTCACACTTGAGAATAATTTCTGAATCCTCGTTCTCTTTGTTAATGCAATTTCAGTTTCAGTTCATCATGATTTGCATGATTCATTGTTCTATGTCTGAGTAGATCTTAGATCGGATTTAGGGATTCTAGGGTTTTAGAATTCACTGTTGGGGAACAAATAGTATTGATGAATAGATGATTCTCCTTCTAATGCTTGAGTTTAATACATAGATTAGCCTGATCACCTAGTCGATAATTTTAGGTTGTTAACCTTCGAGAATATTGTTAAGAACTATAACTAGATTAGAAGAGCAATTCCTTCATTACCAACGAGAGTTGATGCTAGGTTGGGTTGTGGGTAATTGAACCTAAGCAGTAAAACCTACTTGTAATCTGAAACCAACGAGAGTTAGGATCTTTAGGTTATTGATATAGGGGTAGATTCAACGAGAGTTGGTTTACCTTTATTTATGTTCAAGCCGAGAATAAGATCAGATTAGTTCTTGAATAGTTTCCCTGACAAGAATTTTGACTCCTGAATGAATACCCGACATCCAATTGTTTTAGTTATTTGATTTCATTCGCGTTTAAGTTGCTAGTATTTACCTCTCTGATTTGGATTGATATAGCTTGCGATTCGATAGAAGTCGAAAGTGTAACCTGGTTCTCTAAGGAATTCGACCTCTAAGTACTATTACGTTTTTTGTGCACTTGCAGTAGGATATATGGTTAAAACTCGTGTTATCACTCTCATACCTTCTTTGTCGTGTCTAATTTTCCAACTTGTAGAATGAGAGGTTCCGGTATAGATTGGAACAAAAGTGTCATCGCCATGTTGTTTTTCTTCTTATTATCAATTTCAGTCTCAATTACCTTCCATGCCTCATGTACTTTGAGACATACATTCATTCTCATGGTACAAATGGTGTAATTTGTTATAATTAACATTTGACATGTTATAGAGGAAGAGTGTGGCACCCTAACTCGAGATGCCTACGTCCGGATTCGATTCAGTTTGGTCGTGGACAGACCAAACACTTAGCCAATTTAGGTTCCTTATTTACTTAGTCCGTTTTTGGTTTTGTGACAGTTTGATAAGCCCAAAAATATACATAAACTAATCAAATGGGGTTCTAGTACAACAAGTTTGCGAGAATGATAAAATAAATGTATCTAGACCCGATTTATCCCAGTCTTATTCCATTCCTCCTCCCTCTCGCCTTGATCTCGCACCTACTTAGCCACTTTCACGTTCATTGGGTAAATCATCACCTACAATCACGCAGATTGGGTAAGCAAACGAATTGCTTAGTGAGTCGGTTATCCCGTCCCACTAGGCCACTATTGCCCGAAAACGCACTCATATGAACCACAACGGTCCCTAAACTCACCTTTGCTTTAGCTTTTTCTGACACTTCTTGACGCGAAATCAGTCTGGTTACTCGAATCTTGTCTCGAACACTCTTGATTCGTCATTTCTCTTGCTCGTAATCGATAAAAATTACCTTAGACCTCTTCGCAAAGCTTTTCCGTTTTAACTTATACATTTTCATGAAATAAGGTGGGGGCGACGGCTTTTACTTGTATTTATAGGGTTTTGTGTGAGAAACCCTCACCCTAATTCCTCTGGAATTGGCTGAATCCAAGCCTACCTAAGTTAAACCAAGTCCAACCCGCATCACACTCACTCCCTGAACTGACCCAGACCGCCCCGACCACTTCCCACTCCATCAGTTTGGACACTTCACTCCCTGTCCGAACATTATCACTCCTTGTCCGAACACTGTCACTCCCTTGTCCGAACACTATCACTCCCTTCTCCGAACACTGTTACTCCCTTGTCTGAATTTCACTATCTTGTCCGAATTTCCCCATTCCGACCCGATTTTTCCCGACTAGACTTCCACTTCCCTCGAACCCATCCGGAATAACCCAAAGGTTCTGCGGGACACGGGTGTTACAAAAAGCCTCCTCCGGTTTTGACTCCCTCCGTCGAAACCAAAGCTTTCTCATCGCCCATGGTTTGTTAAACCTCTCGTTTAATTCCTTTCTTCGTGAATAAGTCTCCTCCTTGATCACGAACTTAGCTCGAATACCAATTGAAGCTAAATTGTTAATCGAAAATAAGAACACAAGATTTAATAAAGAATTTACTAGGAAAATATATGATTGGATAACTTCTAACATAACATATTGGGTAAAATATTGTAACTACCTAAATGCTACATTTTCAACTCAGAATTAGTATAAACTTTTTGAAGTATACAAATAAAGATCTAAAATTGACCTTGGTTACCGCCATATTCGATTCAATGGGGAAATGTTCTCAAAAATACAATTTGAATAAAGTTAAAGTTGCTATATACAAATGTAATCTGATATTCTGAAAATACTCTTCTCATCTACGGTTAGAGATGAGGTTGAAGTAACTATTTGTGATGATGTGGATGTGTGTTGTTATCTAGCCTTCATTGATGAATGTAACCATAATACGGCAACATTTCTTCTCTTTCCTTTCTCTTTCCTATCTGGTTCTTCTCTCTCTCCTCTCACGTTGAAACGTGACATGCACCACCACCAGTCTCTGAGATTGTTTCTGACGTGCCCCGCCGCTGCAGGGCCTACGACTACCGTCGTTTGTCATTCTTTACAGCTTTATTCTTGATTTGCATCTCAGCATTGATTTTAAGAAGTTTAATTGGAAAATCAATTTTGAGCTTGATATTGATAATTTTGTTTTGATTATTTGGTAGAATGTAGCTCGAATAAGACTTGAAATTGGTAAGAATTGGAATGTATTGGCTGAAACATAGTTTAATATAGATTAGAACTGCCTAAGCGATCAAATCTGGGTTGTTATGAGGTTATTTCGCAATAGTTAAACTAGTAAAACTCAACCAGTTATAAATTACAAAATCAGTTATACATTACTGAATCAGTTATAGGTTACAAAATCAGTTTTGCGTCCTGTTTTGCAGGAACACTGTCGTAGCTTCATTCTTGCTTTTCTCATCAGAGGCAGCTTTATTCTTGCTTTGCATCTTCCGCATTGGACTTGAGAAGGGATTTTGGTAAAATAGTTTTTGAGCTTGAAATTAAAAATTTTGCTATTTTGCTATGCTTATTGAGATGCTTTTGTTTGGTATAATATGGGTCGAGTAGGAATGTATGGGCTGGAACATAGTGTTGTGTATTTTTGAAATGCCTAGACAATAATTTGTGTTTAGATGAGTAGATTTCGTGATAGTGATAGGTAAACTACATAAGTTATACATAATTGAATCAGTTTTTTCTATTTGTTTTAACGAGATATTATGATTGACAAAGTTGTGATATGGTTTATATGCAACGATCGCGTTTGTTGTATATTGATGAAGCACGCAGTAGAGGGTATCAATTTATCGGTGATGGAATATTATTTATATGAGAGGCTTGGTTTAGATAAAAAATAAGATTAGATTACAATTGTGTTTTTACCGACCTACGGTTAGAGATGAGGTTGAAGTAACTATTTGTGATGATGTGGATGTGTGTTGTTATCTAGCCTTCATTGATGAATGTAACCATAATACGGCAACATTTCTCATGGATGTCATATCTAGATCGGAAAAACCTGAGGAAAGAATGTTGAGACAAGTGTAGAGAGCAGTCCAAAGCTCTGTTGATTGTAATGATGGTGAGGGAGTAGCAAATGCTATTACTGTGTATTTTCCACTAGTTAGAGACGATGAAATCGAACTACAAGATGGAAGTGTGGATATTAGTTTTGAGAGATCGAATATTGGTGATGTCTATGTAGAACTTCAAGCTGTTGAAGAGAGTAGTCAGTTCACAGAGGAATGGGAAGACGGTTTGAGTTTGAGTTTGCATCAAGAATTTAAAGATAAGAAGACATTGCAAGAAGTTGTGGATAGAGGATCATTTGTCAATAGCTTTTGTTTTGCTATTAAAAGATCTGAACTTTGTTGGTTGTAGATTGTATGTAAGAAAGAAGGCTGCAAATGGGGTGTACGAGCATCAAAGATTAGAAATATGAATATTTTCAGGATTATAAATTACAAAAAGATTCATACATGCTCTCGGGTTAGTCAGAGCGAGAGTAGTGGCACGAAAAGGCAATGCACACCAGAAATAGTTGCAAGTCTTTTGCAAGAGGATTTTCCTGCAGAAATGAACACTCCAACTCCTAAAGTTATCATGGGTCTTGTGAAGACAAAACTTGGCGTAGGTATATCGTACTCTACCGTGAGGAGAGGGAGAAAACTTGCTATTGATAAGCTGCATGGCACTTCGAAGAAAGCTACAATATGATACATTCCTATTTGTACAAGTTACAAAAGGTAAATGCGGGTACAATAACACGGGTGCAAGTAGAAGAGACTGGAAAGTTCAAGAAGCTTTTCATAGCTTTCGGAGTTAGCATTGAGGGGTTTAGGATGATGAGGAAAATGATTATTGTAGATGCAACATTCCTCAAAAACGGATATGGTGGTGTATTAGTTTTTGCCATAGCTTAAGATCCTAATCGGCACCATTATCCAATTGCGTATAATGTACTCGATGGAGAGAACAATGCTAGTTGGAAATGGTTTTTCTAGAATTTAAAGAAAGTTATATCAGATTCTCTTGAATTGGTATTTGTAAGTGACATGAATGCATGCCTCATTAGCGCCATAGCTAATGTGTATCCAGAAGCCCATCACGGGTACTGCATATGTCATATGTCACAGAATGTAAGAGTTCATACTTCTAATACCAACAAAGCTATAGTTGGTTGGAAATTCATGCAGTGTAGTATGCACTACACAGTTGTTGATTTCAACCATGAATATAGTTTGTTTGTGAGTAGTTTCCCGTTTGCAGCCAAATATATTCGGGAGAAAGGTATAATATCGCAAAAGCAACAACGTAGAATCTATGAATAGTGTGTTTAATAAAGCAAGGAAGTTCTCCCTAATACCCACGCTTGATACAATCCTCAAAACATTTTCGAAGTGGTTTACTGATCGTCTGATGGAAACAAAGAAAGGTGCGATCGAAAACAAATTAGCGACGTATGTGGAGAACCTAATGCATGATTCATGGACTGCTGTCGAGAGGTTGATTAAGATGAAACTAAACACATTTACATTCGATGTCATTGAAAGTGATAGGAAGACATATTTTTTTGCTTGGAATCAAAAAGTTGCAGTTGTAGAGTGTACTCATTTGTTACCATAAGATCGAACCTCGACCTCGTATCCTATTACATGAGCTTTGCTATAACTATTATTGGTCTGAATTGTGGGCACTTGTGTATACCAGGTCTATTTTGTCGGTGTCTGAGATGTCGCAATTGGATATCCCGGATTACATAAAAGCCAAAGAAATAATACCACCGGACCAGATTATTAAAACGGAAATAAGGAAAGTCAAAAGGATGCCATCGGTAAGAGAGACACCTCCAAGATCATCAAACGTAAGGAGGCCAAGACAAAGGTTTCAATCGCCAATATTCAAATATCAAGCAGGAGATAAGGTCAATCAGTGATTTGCTTATGAAAAATCTGAGTATATGTAAATGTTGTGTCGTATCACTGGAGATATTTTCCAGAGACTTATGGACCTTTCTGAAAAATGAGTATCTGTAAATCTTGTGAAACTCATAAAACTGAAGATGTTTACCAGGAGCCTTATGGACATGTCTCACTATTTTTGATTTTAACGATTAAAATAAACAAATTGGGTTGTTAAATTTTGGTAAGTCTATGACAATATTCTTTTTTTGTAATATTGTTTGTCTTACAAAATAATACAAGAATGAAGTATTTATAAGTAAAATAATCTACAATGAGACACACTTCTTAGAAATTAACAATTAAGATGGTTATATTTTGTGTATATAGTAATAAATGAATGTATATATTAGATAAGAATAAAGTTAAAATAACAGTTTTAGACTTAATTACATTAGTCCACCATATCCTTATAGTTTTAGTGGGAATTTCTAAATTTGTAATCATATTAGAATTTAAAGTTACATATATAGAATTAAAATACATAAAACACTTATAATCATTAAATAATCTATTGTGATCCACTGTAAAACTAAAAAATAAATTTATAAAGATATATAATACTAAGTTTAATTGAAACTCATCAAAAGTATAACTTATTGTAATTTTGTAAAACAAGTAACTAGTAGTACAACTATGTCATAAAAATTGAAATTTTTGTTAGGCGCCAACTTCTGAAATTTTTGTTGAGAAATGTGCATACCTAATTTCAAAGGTATATAAACAAAAAAATAGAGACATTTCTCTCTCCTCACTTGTTGCCTCTCTCGACCTCTTCACTCCTTTCCTCTCTCAACTTCTTCTCTCATCTCTTGCAACATTTTATCAATCTCGTCTAAATCTTCTCAAATCCAATCTCCCATACAGAGTAAGTTATCCTCTCTCGACTACTTCTCTCTCGTTTCCTTGTTTTTGTAACATATTTTGATAAAAGTTTCAATTAAAGTTAGGGTCTTGCTTAGTTAGGGTTTGTAGAAAAAATTTCGAGCTTTGATTTTGATTTAAGGTATGTTTAATTTTGAATTAGTCAATTTTATTTCTGAATTTCTTTTAGGTCTTACATTGTGTCTTGGACCGAGGAGGATGACACCAACCACTCCGAGGAAGAAATCTGTGAAATGTTTAGGCGAGTTGAATACGTCCAAGATAGTGAAGAAGGAAATCATGAGAAATGTCCATGTGGTGAAGCTATCATCGTGGAGAAAACAAATGAAAATGCATGAAACAGGATTTATTTCGAATGTCGAGTGTATAGGGTCAGAACGATGTTGTTGAACTAGTATATCTAGTGTAACTAGTACTACTTCTGTAGTCTAACTGATTTTGTTTCCGCCCACAGAATGATGGTCTCCACAGGATAACAATTTGGGATCAAGCTATACAAGGAGAGTGCGAGAACCTGAAATATAGTATCGAGAAGATAGAGAAGAAGATACATGTTATACCTTGCTAACATCGGCACGAGTTCTAGCATCATCAACAGGTGCAGCATCACTGGCAACAGCATCACCATCACGAGCACAAACCCCAACAGCCTATAGTGGAACAGTTATACAAATTATAGTAGTTATAACAAATATACTTCTTATATCAATTATACATGTTCCATAACTGTCACTTTTTTCTTCAAACTATCCATCTCTTCTTTCATTGGCTTAAGCATATCAACCCACTCAGCTTGACTCGGAGCAGGAGGCGGAGGTGGGCTTTCGTTGTACGTCATTTCTACACCCACCCAAGTACCTAATCGTGCTTCCACATCTTGCTTGTAAATCTCTTCAAATATAATTCTCTTCCCAGCGCGGATACGTTGCCTCCAACTGTCAACCACAAAATCATGTGTATCCTCATCCTCTTCTTCTATAATTTTAGCCAGCATACTACGTACGTTCTTTATCAGTACGTGGAGAGAGAGGGTACTGAAAATCTCCTGCAAAACAAATATATCAATGACTAACTATAATAATACAAATTATAAATAATTAACTCTAATTATACAAGATAAACTAGGATAACTACCGTAGTTTTATCAAATAATTAATTGATTGTGGGAAAAAAATATCTTTCATGTTCGGTTGCTGGAACATGGGCCTGCACATCCAAGTACAAGATGGGTCTACGTCTGGACATACCTTTTGGGTATTTCTGTACAATATCGGAATTGCCTCAAAAGTTAATAACTACAACCACATACATAGGAACGTAAGAAACATTACACAATAACTATTAAATGAAACTACCAAATATAAACTAACCTTAAGAAAAAGTACAAAACCCGGGATCGTCCAACATGTACCCGAGACCATGCTTTTGAAATGTTTTATTGTGTGCTCGATCTCTAAAAGCATGTGCTCGAATGTGCATCTGCCTCAAGGAATCTTATAACAAATATTGAGCTCATCCACAACTCTCAATAGGAATCTATTGATCGAGGTTGCATCTGTTTCACCCTTTGTTGGCGAGTGAATGACATGGCATAGGAAGTACATGACTAACATTTTCAGCCTTGTACTACTCGTGTCTATTGTTCACCAATGCTTCAACATATTCTTCACATCCTGGATTCTTATATTTTCCCCAGATAACCCATATGCTTATTCCGTAACATGTTACTGCCCACTTTTTCCTTAAAATCAGTCGTCCCATACATCCGGTAGTTAAGTGCCGAGATCAAGGAGTGCTCTCTGAGTCTGTAGCACACCAGGACACCGTTCACAATGAACCAATCTTCTTTTTTGGTCTACGCCAGAATGGTTCGTAGCGACAACATCCACATGCCCATGGGCATGTGGTTTCTCTCCATCGGCATATGGAACATATGTCGGAACTGTAGATGATTGTTGAACCATTCTCTCTCAACGGATGTCAAAGGAGGCTTCAAACAATCAAAAAATACTTTGGTTTCCTTAATAAAGCACCGAGTGGAGACCTTCATTTTATTTGGGTACTCCGTCGGACTGAAGTACATATCAGCAGGCAGAAGTGCAGTCGGTCATTCATCCTGAAACACATACATATATTTCGATAATTACTGAATTCGTATAACTACAAAGTTATACAATTTTTACAAAAATATAGTAAAACTAACTAGTTTTAAGAGTTATATCTATCACCAAATCAATTCACCACAAGCACAATCTCAATCCAATTCACCAACTTAAATATTTTGCAAACAAAGCACAATAATAGCAGTGAAATATACATACCATTGTGTGTTCTAACACTTCATCATCTCCTCTTATAACTTCTTCACCATCTTGTTCTCCTTCCTCATCTTCTTTCTCATCATCACTTCCCTCATGTTCACGGTTTATATCCTCAATGGGTACGACATCAACATCTCCTCTACCTCTACCTCACGATCCTCTACCTCTACCTCTTCGTGACCCTCCTCTAGTTTGATCCATGTCTGCAAGAAAAAAAAGATATGTCTGATCAATCTCCATAAAAGATTAAACAGTCGATCTTCTACACTATCTCAACACAATATCCACGATATATCAATATCGAACATCAACACTAATTTCTAAAAATAATATCCGCAATTACTTAAAACTTAAACATAAAGAGTTTGATATTATATTTTAATCGATCATCAACAATTATCAATTTCGAAATAATAACAAAACTAAGTGGCAAATTCTAACAGTTTGATCACTAATATTTCAATCCTAAAACCAATGAAATCTAAAACCAAAACATAGAGAGTAGATGATCGATCATCAACTTCAATTTCCAACTCCAATTTCGGAACCAAAAGCATAAAGAGTTCAAAATTATGTTGTTGTACCAATTGAAATTCTTATACACCTCATTATATTCTAACAGATTGATCACAAATAGATCAATCCCAAACCTTTAAATCCCGAAATCGAATACCCTACCACACGAAAATGATAAACAATCACAAGTTTGTAGATTTACCTCTAACTGGAGGCTTCGGCGGAGGAAAACTTTCTACTGTGGAATGAAATCCTACAAAGTTTTACAGGAGTTGGGGGAGTTTTACGAAGGAGAAAAAGTGAAATCGCGGCAACTTTCTGCTCAAATATTGCGATAAATGAGGGAGGCGAAAATTATGGATTTTGTGGAGATTGAGTTAGGTTTTGAGGAAGTAGGTCGGGTAACCCAAAATAAGAGAAAATCCATTCGAGTGGGTCTGGTTTAATTCTAAGTTTTCGCATAGTTAAATTCATCATTTTATATACTTTTCCATTTTCTTTGAATTAAATTTTTTTTAAAATCTATTTTTTTAATGTGTGTTGAGATTAGGTTACAACCGAGATGTATAGATAGACAATAACTCGATTCAATGAACGTAATGAACCGGAATTGATTCTCGTGCGTTTAGTCCGGCAAAATCGTTCGGTAACATCTCCCTTAGATTTGGTTCGTCTCTTCAGAGTCTCGTTTAGAGGAAAGATCTCATTGCCTCTTACTTAAGCCATGAATCGTCGTAATCGTGGCTCTTCCTCCTCTGCTACTTCAAGGGTTTCGAATACTTTTGGAAATAGCCAGACTTCTGATAACTGGAGAACTGGATCCGGCAGGAAAAGATCCGTTGTACCACACAAACGAAACAATGATAAAGTCGAATCAGAGAATAAGGGCGGATATCCTGCTGATGTCTCCTTCATCGTCGGAACTTGCTCTTCTATGTGTCCAGGTAAACATCCAGCTATTATAATTGACCTAAGACTCCGCCAAAATTTAACCCTTTTCGCCAGAATTGAATCCGATCTAGTGCTTAGGTTGATTAGTTCAGGAATTTATGGTCTTTCTGTGCATCGATGTTTGAGTAGGGTCAATTTAGTGGGGTTTGGAACAAAGAATTGTATTTCCGGAGCGGTATGTTTTGATTCCTACGAAATTGTTTTAGGAAATATTAAGCTTTATCATGCCAGAAGTTTCGTCTACAGTTTCACTTGAAGCAGCAAGGAAGATGTAATTGTGTTTTGTTTTCTGTATTAACAGAGCGGGAGAGAGTGACAAGAGAACGCTTGCGTGATCTCGCAGTGTTTGAGAGGCTCTATGGAAACCCCTCAAAATCATCCAATGATCTAGCTGTCAAAAAGGTTCCCTTCACATATCCCAGCTTCTATATTTGACACCTTGTATCAACTTGCAAGAAAACTTTATTAATCTTAACTTGTTGATTGAAAGAAATTTAATTTGGAAGTTCATTTCTTTTTGGATGCTCAAATTGAATAGTTTGTATTACTTTCTGGGAGATACCAACTGCTGTTTAAGTGGGACTCTCATATCCGCCATATCAAAAGCATTCATACTCTCTCTGTTTCTTGCTAGTTTTGCAGAACCCTTTCAGCAGCAGATATTCAGGCATCGGATGTAAGACCGCTCCCAGTTTTAGAAGAAACCCTGAAATACCTTTTAAATTTGCTTGACTCCAGTGAGCACCCGTTTGAAGTGGTTCATGATTTTATTTTCGATAGGACAAGGTCTATTAGACAAGATCTTAGCATCCAGAATTTAGCTAATGAGAGAGTGATCTACCTATACGAGGAAATGGTATGGTTTGACTTATTTCTTCTCTCTTGTGGTCCAGTAAAGGAGATACACTGAACAACATCTACAACTGTCATTGAAATTGCTTTACTTCCTCTGTTGTTACTGAAAGATTATTTGCATGTTTAACATCATGTGAATAGTCTCTGTTATAATAAGATGAATTGGCAATCAATACTTTGACTGAACGTGTTGATAATAGTTTTTGTAGGCATAAAACCTAGTTCAGATGCTCAAATAAAATTTACGTATTTGTCATCTTCCTAGAAATATTCTACTCCCATTCTGACTCCAGAATGGTTTCTCTAAAACAGGTTAAATTTCAGGTCATATCTCACCAGAGGCTTTGTACTTGTAGTGGTACAAGTATTAGCTCAATGCACCACTTGAACATGGAGCAGCTAGCAAAAACTCTTACCTCTTTGTATAATATATATGATGCCAATAGGAAAGCGGGTCACATCTATGAAAACGAAGCTGAGTTCCGTTCACTCTATGTGCTACTTCATCTCAATCCCACTAGTGCAGTAATGGTTATTGACTTATCTCTCTGTTTTCTTTAACTTTACTTAATTTGTTACTATGTCTCTTTTTTCTTACATCAATATAAATCATTGAAATTTTTATCTGCAGGGGGAACCACTGTCATTGTGGTTTCGCAATTTGACTTTAGCTTTAATAAAATCCAAGGAAATATGTTTTGTACGAAACCTTTTAAGGTAATATTCTGTCGTTCAATCAATTACGTATGAGTGAATTATATTGAATAACATTTAGGAAAAATAATGTTAGTCTGCTGATACTGCTTTTCTCTTATCTGTTTCTTGCAGATTATACCGGATGGGAAATTACAAGAACTTCTTAAGTACAACAGCTTCCGAGGCGACATACTTGCAGTTTTGTATAAGTGAATCCCATATTAGAGAGGTGAGCTTGCATAAATATAAATATGTATGTACTTATGCCTTTCTAGGTCTTTTGGCTCATTAATTCTAGCAGCTTTCTGTAATATGAAATGGCAATAAGCTTGAGAAAGATGACCTACTATATACTGGTATGGTAAGAAGAACAAATAGTTAAGTAGATTCGTATCTGGGTATAAAGCGCCCATACATGCAATACTATCTGCACTAAATTGCTTCATAATTTTGATCATTTGCTGAATATATTTCATGGTCAAAGATGCGATCACTTGCTGTCCAATGTATAAACAATGTTTGCTACAAGCTCCAACCTTATCCTCTCACACGATTATCTCAGAACTTGTTGATGAAGGTAATGATAATACTCCTGTTACCAAAGAACTCCCTGTCTTATTGCTATTTTATATAGTTGGTAACTTGGAATGTCATTAACCAACTTCGGAAATTTCAGGAGTTGGATGTTGAATCTTTCTGCCATGAGTGTGGTCTTGAGACGTGTACTGATTCTGATGGGTTCTCTGTGTTGCCTGCAAAGCAGTCCACCATTCATAATCCAGAGGACAAGCTTAAATTTTATGATTTGATTGGAACTGAACGAATAAGAGCTAGTTCTTAACCTTCTGTCTCATAGTGTATGTGTCATGCTTCATACTCTTATAACAAAAAGTAGATTGTATTTAGGATCGACTGCCTGTATCCACCTATTCTTAAAACCTTTTAATAATTGCTCATAAAGTTTATTTCACAAACCTAACTGCACCTAATGTTTTTAATTGTATCTAACTGAACATCCGCGTTGGTTACATTGGTATCGTGGTCGTTACTTGTTCAGACAACGCAAAAACTGGATTGAATCGATAGTTCATACCAGTCAAAACTGGATTGAATCGAAAGTTCATACTGTTAGAATTAACACCAAAGATTAATTATACTTGCGGAAAAGAGAGAATTAAGGGAGAATATTAGAGAAGACTCTTCTCGTTTTCTTACTTATGAAAACATCTTACAATGAGTGTTTATATAGAAGGAGATACAAGAGAGAAAATACAAAGTAGAAAAAGGAAAAATAGGAAAAAGGAAAAATAGGAAAAGAGAATATAGGAAAAAAGAAAAATAGAATTGGAATCATATCTTGGGACAATCTATTTTTTCCTTTTTTCCAAACGGCTATGTTGCCCTAAAACCATTTCTCATTTGCTTCTAGAATAAGCGTCATCTAGGGTAAATAGACTCGACTAATACTTCCCCTCAAACTAAACCGTAAGGAACGAAGGCTTAGTTTGGAAACCCGGACACTACACCTCATTAAAAACCTTGATAAGGAAAACCACGTGGGACAAAACCTTTAGCCAAGAGAAAAAGAGTGTGTAGAACTCGGGTTTAGAGGACATGAAGTCAAGAGCGTTCCAAGCTCACAAGACCAAGCTTACTATATATGTGATTGCAAACTTTGGTACTTGCGGCTTTGGTGAAGATGTCCGCCAATTGATCCTCACTTGGTGTATAACATGGGAGAACTACACCTTCTTCAATGCGCTCACGAACTTTGTGACAATCCACTTCTACGTGCTTAGTTCTTTCGTGAAAAACGGGATTGAATGCTATGTGAATTGTTGCTTGGTTGTCACAATGCATAGTCGTTGGTTCCTTTGCTTCTTGGCCTAAGTCCTTGAGAAGAGATCGCAGCCATACCAATTCATCGGTCAGCCTCCACATCGCTATATACTCCGCTTCGGCACTCGAGCATGCCACCACCTTTTGCTTCTTTGTCTTCCAAGTCACTAGGTTGCCTCCAACAAATGTACAATACCCTGTGGTATACTTCCTCTCATTCATATCTCCAGTCCAATCCGCATCACAATATCCCGCAATATCCGAGCTCTCATTCTGTCCAATCCAAATGCCTTGATTCGAGCTTCCTTTGAGATACTTGAGAATGCTCTCCATCATTGTTCAATGATACTTTGTTGGTGCCCGCATATAATGACTCACTCGATTCACTACAAAACACAAGTCGGGCCGAGATATTGTAAGATAAATTAGCTTGCCGACAAGCCTCCAATATTGTGGAATGTCGTCAAACGGTTCGTCGTTCCTCTCCCCCTTTCGGTTGACCTTGTAGCAGTCTTCAAGAGGAGTCTTGCCTGGTCTACATTCATGCATACCCATCTTATTAAGCAAATCGAGAGTGTATTTTCGTTGTAAAGAAATAAGTCATCCGAAGATCGGAAAATTTCAATCCCTAGAAAATACCTTAGTTCCCCTAGATCTTTAATGTCAAAGACAGATTTAAGATAGATATTGGTGGCTGCAGTGCCGCTCTTATCATCACCGGAGATGATAAGATATCGACATATATCAAAACCACCACAATACCTTGGGGACCCTTAAGGGTAAAGAGAGTGTGATCCGCTTCGGATTTCTTGAACCCACGATCTCGAAGAGTGAAGCTAAGCTTGTGGTACCAACCTCTTGGTGATTGCTTCAAGCCATAGATTGCTTTCCGAAGCCTTAGAACTTTTCCGGGAGGGAACTCAAAGTCAAGATCGGGAGGCGGGACCATGTATACCTCCTCATCAAGTTCACCTTGAAGGAAAACATTTTTGACATGCATCTGCCACAATTCCCAAGATAGATTAGTAGCTAAGGAAAGAACAACTCTTACTGTGTGGAGCTTGGCAACCGGTGCAAATGTATCGGTGTAGTCAACGCCATAGGTTTGTGTGAATCTGCGAGCAACAAGTCGAGCTTTGTATATCTCAATAGTTCCATCACTCTTGTATTGGATGGTAAACACCCACTTGGATGTCACGGCTTTCTTGCCTTTAGGTAAATCCGCCTCATCCCACGTTCGGTTTCTTTCCGTAGCATGAATTTCATCATCAACCGCAACCTTCCATTACTTGATTTGCTTAGCCTCATCATAGCTTTGGGGAACCTGGTCCAACACAATTTTGCCAAGAAAAGCTTGTAAATCAGAAGGTAAAAGGTCAATCGAAAAACCGTTTGAGGCGGTTGGGCCACGGCTTAAGCATTGTAATAGACCCTCGTGTTTCGAATCTGTGTGCTTCTCCGGAGAGGTTGCGTACCGGTTGTTGGTTATACTATTGGAGCAACCGGGTCAGGTCCGGGGGATGGATTTGTCACAATATGATCGTTCGGTGAGTCTTGCAGACCCGGAATGTGAATAAAACCGTGGTCTTGGGTGCAAGGCTGTTGATTCGTAAGGATTGGTGCACTCGGGGCACTTGGATCCCGGATAGAAGTAGGCTGGGCGCTTGGAGCCCGAGGAGAAGGTTGGGGGGCGTTTGTAGCCCTGAAAGATTTATTCAATCGTGGGGTCTTGAGTCCGAGGAGTACTTTGGGAGTTTGGAGCCGAGGATGAGTCTGCTACGCCTAGGTGGTGAAGGAGGAACCGTAAACTGGCAGACCTATCCATTACTGTTTCTGACAAATCACAGAGATCCTCCCAATTCCTTTCTCCATAGAATCCACGATCCTCAATGAATTTTACATCCCGAGAAACAAGAATCCTCCTAGAAATTGGATCTTAACATTTGTATCATTTCTTCTCCACAACCCCGTTTTGCTATGGGTTATAAGGGCAACTTGTTTGGTGTAAGATCTCTTGTTTGGTTAGATGCTCTTGGAAGGTTTTACTCATGTATTCGCCTCCATTATTTGTCCTAAGTACCTTCAGTTTAAAGTTAAAGTGATTAGTTACATAAGCCTCAAAATTTTTAAAGGCATCAAAAACTCTATCTTTTGATTGCATAAGGGTTATCCATGTATATTTCGACTTTTCATCTATGAATGTGACAAAGTATCTATGGGGATCTCTAAAGGCACAAGGAGAAGTCCAAACATCCGAATGCACAAGATCAAAACAATTTTCATAGATAGTAGAAGATAATGGATAAATCGATTTGCAATGTTTTCCTAAAATGCAAACTTCACAATCAATATTGTCAAACGAATGATTATGCAACATAAGTTTCATAGAACGAAAATGAGGATGACCAACTCTAGCATGCTAAACACGATTACTAAGGCTTCCAACAGCCGAATTAGACACAACCAAACTAGTGCGACTATTCCAAGATACGAACTTAGGATCTTCAATAATATAAAGTCCATTTTTCACTTTCCCTTGTCCAAGCAAGCGTCCGGTATCAATATCTTGAAATTTCACATCGTTAGGTCCGAAGATAGCATAACAATTTAAGTCCAAAACAGCCTTCCTAACCGATAACAGATTCGAGGTAAACTCCGGTAAATAGAAGGCCCTAGATTTCTTATCAAATAGATCTGGATTCCCTACTCCACTAACCGATATCATATTTTCATTTGCTATCACAACACTTCCCACAGCTGCTTCTATGTTAGTAACTAAGCCCTTATCACTAATCATATGATGAGAGACTCCAGAGTCAATAACCAAAGGTTTAAAGAGAGTTCGAGTGTAATAGCAGATACCGGAATCCCTTAAGGATTTAAGAGAGTCGATTAGGGATTCAAGGTCGGATCTCTTTATGTCTCCATTGAACAAATATGAGGTTGCGGTCAAGTGCTCTTGATCCTTGGAAGGGGCCGAAGGCGAGCTAAGCATATGCCCATGATCCGCCGAGATTTCGCGAGACAAGTTAGGCTTGGGATCCTTGAACCTTGATGGCTTGAGGTGTGGATAAAGCACCCAACATTTCTCCTTAGAGTGGCTTTTCTTCTTGCAGTAGACACAAACGGGCTTTTTCCTCTCCTCAAACTTCCCTTGGGCCTTATTTGTGGTAACGAGACCCGAGCTTCCTTTTCCTTCAAACAACTCAATGGATCCTTTATATTTTTGGATTTGGGAGCACACATCTTCAAGACTAGGAAGGGATATGGAGCTTGCGGCTGACCTAAAGATGTGCTTCATAAGGTCCTTGTAATCTAGATTAAGAAAATATTTTACAATGAGTGTTTATATAGAAGGAGATACAAGAGAGAAAAGGCAAAGTAGAAAAAGGAAAAATAAGAAAAAGGAAAACTAGGAAAAGGGAAAATAGGAAAAAAAATAGAATTGGAATCATATCTTGGGACAATCTATTTTTTCCTTTTTTTCAAACGGCTATGTTGCCCTAAAACCCTTTCTCCTTTGCTTCTAGAATAAGCGACTTCTAGGGTAAATGGACTCGACTAATACAGACTAGTCTTTATGACATGAATTAGGCGAATAATCCAACCTGTTTTTGTGATCCGATTGATGTAGAAAGAATATTTGTTAAAATCTCCAATCTCACAAATGAACCTTAAAACTGATTTTCGAAAAAAAATTCTCTTAATCGCGAATGAGCAATAACTCGAGTGGTTCATCAAGTGTGTGGCATGGATGGAGTTTCACTGGTATTCTTCGTAGATATTGGTGTGGGGAAGAAATTTTGCTGAAGCTCTCCATTTACAAACAATCGGAATAAGAGAAGAACTCTATCAGCGGTTGTTCAAAAATTTTGTGGATTTTGAGAATTTAGGGTTTCGCTACAACGGGTTCGAGAGACAAAGATATTTGTCTTTGTTGGGTCCTAAATCTTATTTATTCGGGTCTTAAATTGGTTTCTAATCAGTTAATAAATGGGTTAAACTCATAACCCGATTGTTGGCTAACAGTAGACCCGCGATTTGTATAATTAGATCGATTTTTGTAAATTATATGTTCAATTAGATAGCAATTAATAAGTTTAGATGCAATTAGCCTTCTAAAGTAAGATTTTTGTGCAAATATATAGAGGTCTTAAGAATATGTGAATCTATTGTTATATCCAAAATTTGGGATGGATATAGATCGCCGACTCTTGTATTTACTACCTAAGTTTTATGATTAAAGCAATCAAATATCATGTCTTTATATGTGTTTTACATCCTTTTGAATCTTGATGGCAAAGATTTTTTTTCTTAAGTAGCAAATATCTTTTCCAACAATTAAATAAACAAAATTATATTCATGACCAAAATTTTATAATTGTGAAATTCAAATTACAATCTCTCTAGTTGGTAGAGAGAGAAATTTCTCTCACTTTTCTGACCAACTTTTCCCTATTCTTCTCTTCTCTAACTCAAAATTTTCAGAGATGAAAAGGTGTGTAGAGTCTGTTAGATTCACGAGATTGAGAGATTAAGAGAAGAATGCAAATGGTGAGAGTAGAGAGAATAGGGCCGACGGCCAAGATTGGGTGTGGAAGATAAGTCTTTCTCATTAAAATTTACAATTGGGTGATACAACATATATATACTAGAAACAATCAAAACCCTACTTTATACATACACATATACTTCTCTTTCTACTTATATATAAGCCAAACTACTAAAGACTAAATATTACCCACAATGGTAAGACACCAATCTGCACCATCAAAAGAGGGGGTTGTATCCTTTTCCAAAATGCTCGAACGGTCACATGAGGACTAAAGAGTGTATGTTGTTAAATTTCAAGAGAATTTAGAGATTAATAGTGAGAGAATGGATTTGAGAATGGAGAGAATAGAGAACTGAGAATAAGGAAGAAGAAACTATTTTCTTTCTTTTGTGTTTACATAGGGTTATACACACATATAAATATATATATATAGGCTTTACATTAGTAGGATTTTGGCAAATGAAGATAATTCACTATGCAACAAATACATATATAAGAGGAAAGAAAAGAAGGGTATTCCATCAATCCCAAGATGGGACGAGTCCCAAGGAGCATCTTCCCTCTTCACGTGATCCCTTGGGCATCCATGACTCCAACCGGTTTATTTTGTCCATAGGTCTATCCCAACGGTTCCTTTGTAACCAAAGAAGACTTAGTCACTCTTGTCCCTTTCTAACTATCCTTTGAGTGCCTTCAGTTACCTTCATTCACACGTTTTCTCTTTTCCTTGGTTGTTAAGTTAATGTTCCCCCTAAAGCTTGATTCCATAGGGTATAAGGATCAAGCTTGAAGATTGTAACTCCCCACCTCATTAAAACCTTTAGTGTAAAACCCATTTGGGATAAAAACATATAGAAAAAAAAAGTATGGTTCATTGTTACATTTTGGGCAAGTTGACAAGCCCAAGTTTTAAGTATATAAACTCACATACTTTGAGACTTGCATCTTTTGTAAATATATTCGCAAGTTGGTCTGCACTTCTTGTATAGCAAGGTAGGATGACTCCTTGTCCTACCTTTTCCTGAACCTTGTGGCAATCGATTTCAGTGTGTTTTGTTCTTTCGTGATACACAGAGTTTAACGCTATGTGTATTGCTGCTTGGTTATCACAATGCTCCTTGCTATCATTTCCAAAATCTTTGATTAGTGCTTTCAACCATATGAGCTCAACTGTGAGTTTCCGCATTGCTCTATATTCTGCTTCCGCACTTGAGCATGATACAACCTTTTGCTTCTTGCTTTTTCAAGTGACTAGATTACCGCCAAGAAACGTGTTATATCCGGTAGTGGATTTGCGATCTTGTCTATTTTCAGCCCAATCCGCATCGCAATATCCCATAAATGATATATCTTCATTTCTTACCATCCATATGCCTTGTTGCGGAGTCCCTTTTATGTATCGTAGTATTCGCTCCACCATTTTTTAATGACTAATCTTAGGGGCTTGCATGTGTTGGCTTCCTTGATTAATGGCATAACATAAGTCCGGACGTATGATGGTAAGATAGATTAATTTTCCCACCATTTTTCAGTATTGGTGAATGTCTTCAAACGGAGGTTCATCATTGTTCTCCCCCTTGCGCGTTGCTTGGTAGGTATTATCAAGAGGTGTCTGAGCTATCTTGGTACCTATATCACACTCAAGTAAAATATCAATCGGATATTTCTGTTGGGACAGAAAGCGTCCATCTTTACTCCGGCAAACTTATATCCCAAGGAAATACTTCATAGAATCAAGGTCTTTGATATCAAAGAAAGATTTAAGATGGTACTTAGTTTCAAGTATCCCATCTTTGTTGTCACCGGCAATTATAAAATTATCTACATAGACAAGAATTACTACAATATCTTTCAAGCCTCAGAGAGTGAATAGGGTGTGGTCAGTCTCAAATTTGTGGAATCTTCTATCGCGGAGTGTGTGACTCAACTTGTGATACCACGCACGTGGAGATTGCTTGAGTCTATAAATGGCTTTGCGGAGTCATAGAACATTCCCGGGGGGCAACAATATGTTCAAGACATGGTGGAGGATACATATAGACTTCATCCTCAAGCGCGCCTTGAAGGAATGCATTTTTGACATCCATTTGTCACAATTCCCAATCAATATTAGTAGCTAGGGAATGAATCACTCGTACCCTATGTAATTTGGCCACCAGAGCAAATGTATCATGGTAGTCTTCGCCATAGGTTTGTGTGAAACTGTGAGCTATGAGTCGAGATTTGTACCTTTCAATTTGACCATCACTTTTGACCTTGATTTTGATGAGCCATCGAGATGATACAGCTTGTTTACCATGTGGTAGTCGAGCTTTTTCCCAAGTTTGATTCCTTTCCATGGCGGTATGTTCTTCGTTTACCGCATCACATCAAACTTGGTGTTTTTTTTGCCTCTCCATAAGATTTGGGCACAAAATGTTGGTCCAGTTTGGTCATGAATGCCTTGTGCTCAAGTGGGACCATTGCTAGATGACAAGTGACTTGGTTGGAGTGAACAACGTCATTGTTGTTGTAGTAGACCCGAGATACATTCTGAATGTGTTGGTTGCGGCGTACTGTGGGAGGCGTAGCCTCGATGTGGTCGAGTGGAACCTCTTCGGATGCATCGGGAGCACCCCAGTCTAGATTGGGCGCGCCCTGAGTAATGGTGGTATTTGCATCGGAGACCCTAGGATTCGCAGGTGCTTTGTCGCTTATGTCCAAAGCGCCCGGCTGCGGGAAGGGAGCGCCCTGCTTTGGGACGGGAGCGCTCGACTGTGGAGAGAGAGCGCCCTCCTGTGGGAAGGGAGCGCCCTGCTGTGGGAAAGGAGAGCCTGGCTGTGCGGTGGGAGTGTCCGGCTGCGGGGAGGGAGCGCCCGGCTGTGCGATGATGTTGTCGGGGCGCAGACGTTTCGGTATCCCTATTTGTGTCAAGATCCATTGTAGTGTGGTTGCCCCATCTGAATATGATTGTGATAGACCTCGGACCTCTTCCAAATTCTACACATCATAGTACCCTTTATTTTCTAACAATTTGACATCTCTTGACACAAGTACTTTTTGAGTCTCGGGTACATACCACTTTTATTCTTTTTGAGTTGTCGAATAGCCAATGAACATTCCTTTGGTGCTCTTAGCCTCAAGTTTGTTTCTCAAGTCTCTGGGGACTAAGAAAAATCCAACACATCCAAAAACGCGTAAGTGGTTAATATGAGGTTTGGTTTGGTTAAGTACCTCAAATGGTGTGCGGTCTTTGAGCACTTTAGTTGGCGTTAAGTTGATCACATAGCATGTCGTGACAACCGCATCTCCCCAAAAAATTTTGGGAACATTTGTGTGAAATATCATTGCCCTTGATACTTCCATTAGGTGCATATTTTTCCTTTCGACAACACCATATTGTTGCGGAGTGTATGGAAAACTTGTTTGGTGATTAATTTTGCGTGTGGGGAGGGCTTGTATGAACAAATTTCTTGTATATTCACCTCCATTGTCTGTCCTCAAAATTTTGATCTTAGCATTATATTGGGTTGTCACATAACTATCAAAATTTATAAATGCTTCTAGCACCCTATCTTTAGATGGTAGTAAAGTTAACGAAGTGTATTTTGATTTTTTGCCTATGAATGTAACAAAGTATTTATGATTTTCCCTAGACTCATATGGTGATGACCAAACATCTGAGTGGATTAATTCAAAACAATTCTCATAAAAAGTTGAAGAGTTGGGAAACACCGACTTGCAATGTTTACCAAGTATACAAGATTCACACTCATCATTCTTAAATGAAACATTAGGTAATAGTAAATTCAAGCTCGACTATGGGGATGCCCAAGCCTAGCATGCCATAAAGCATTGTCAATAACATTACTAAAAGAAAAACATAATAAATTTGGACTGCTCTCTAAGGATATAATCCATTCTTGGAAGCTCCTTCTCCAAGGATTTGGTTTGTCTCAATATCCTGAAAATACACTTTGTTAGCATCAAAAATGGATTTGCAATTTAAATCACACATAGTTTTATTTACACATAATAAATTGGATGTAAATTCCGCCATGTAGAAGGCACTAGAGTGTTTATTGAAATTCGCAATTCACATATTCCATTAATAGGGACTCTAGTTCCATTTACAATTTCAACACTACCTAGAGCCGATTCAATATTTTCAAAAAGATTCCTATTTCTAATCATGTGATGAGTAGCCCCAGAATCCACAATTAATGGTTTATTTAGCTTTGAGATAAAGGAGGTGTTACCGGAATCTTTTAGTGAATTGATGGCTTTGATGAGTTAGGCTAGATCAAAATTTTTCACAGACTCCTCATTAGCCACAGCCATTACTTTTGCTACAACCATTGCTTATTGAGTGGATGTCTCCTCGGACCTCGGACCTCGGACCTCCCTCTTCACTCTGTGCTTTGTTGGATTTGCCTTTATTTTGTTCCCAACGGTTTTGCTTAAGATGAGGATGGAGGACCCAACATCGATCCTTAGAGTGTCCATTCTTTTTGCAATGGTCACATACCCATACTTTCCTTTCCTCACTGCGGTAAACAACCTTGTTTGCCAGGACAAGCTCTCCTCTTCCACCAAGGAGACCTCTATTTTCTTGCTCCCTTTGGATAAAGCCACATACTTCTTCCAAGCTAGGGAGCTTGTCTAATCTTAAGAGGTGATGTACTAGGTCATTGTAGATTGAATTTATGTTCATGATGAGTCCATACACCTTGTCTTATTCCAACTTTTCTCCAATAACCTTCGGATCCACCGTTGTTGGCGTAAGCATTTCAAGCTCGGCCCAAAGAGATCGGTACTTGTCGAGCCACTTGGTGAATTCCATGTAATCTTGTTTAAGCTCACTTAGCTCCTTCTTGACTTCATATACAAGGCTGAGATTAGAGAGATTTTCATACACCTTTTTGAATGTATCCCAAAGTTGTTTGGCACTTTCACAATATGAGTAACCTTCATTGATAGATGGGTCAATGGAGCTTTGTAATAGAACAATAACCACTTGGTCGTCTTGGTACCATTTATCCTCATCCGCCACCATAGCTTACATTGCCTTGTTTTTTATCTCCATTTTTTACTTCTTCGGTAGAGTGGACTGACCTAATTGGAGCTCCCACATCAACATGACCCCAAAGTCCTCGGCCGCTTAAGACAGATTTTATTGTTCTTGACCGTAACACATAGTTCACACCTTTAAGTGTGACATGAACACCAAAATTCTTGGAATTTTCCATTGTAGATAGTAACATTGAACAAGAATGAGAGTTTTAGCAGAATTAATACGATATTAAGAGCTTAATGCTATGATACCATGTTAATTTTCAAGAGAATTTAGAGATTAAGAGTGAGAGAATAGATTTGAGAATGGAGAGAATATAAAACCGAGAATAAGGAAGAAGAAACTCTTTTCTTTCTTGTTTTTTTTACATAGGGTTAATCACACATATATATAGGCTTTACATTACTAGGGTTTTGGCAAATGAAGACAATTCACTACACAACAAATACATCTATTAAAGGAAAGAAGAGAAGGGTCTTCCATCAATCCCAAGACGGGACAAGTCTCAAGGGGCATCTTCCCTTTTCACGTGATCTTTTGGGCATCCATGACTCCCACTGGTTTCTTTTGTCCAAAGGTCTATCCCAACAGTTCCTTTGTGACCAAAGAAGACTTAGTCACTCTTGTCCTTTCCTAACTATCATTCGACTGCCTTCGGTTACTTTCATTCATATGTTTTCTCTTTTCCTTGTTGGTTAAGTTAATACATGTGACTATTTCTAGTTGTTTTCTCACTCCATGGTCCTCTTTTAACCGAGTTTATTGCCTTGCAAATTTATTCGGTTCATTCTTTTACACTCAATCACCTCTTCATACTTAACATAATGAGTTTAACAGAGTCTTTCATCGGACATGAGTTATTTTTCACTTTTTTTGGTAGCTATCCGGGTTGATTCTCCGTCCATTAATCTTTTGTGCATTTATAGATCTTTAGTCTTAGTGGTTTAAGATTTGTTCCAGTTTACCCGACTTGTATATTAGATTTCTGTTCTGTTTGATCAGTGGTTTTGTTGTGGATTTGGATTTCAATAAAATCCGGATCTCTCTGGTGTTCTGCGATTTCTATATGGGTTCGCCAGATTAAGGGTCGAAGTTCTTATCTACTTTGTCTAGGTTAGGGCTTAAGGCTTTCCAGCCCAGTTTTCTGGCTTTAATTTCAGGATTCAACCCTCTCTACCCTTGGCGGCTGCTCATATCTTCTCCTCTACCAGTGGTTTTAACCGCGGAGAGTAAATCATCTCATGTGGATTTCCATGACATTAGTGCCTATTGAAGGCAATGATTATCGATTAGGAAGATCTATAAGCTTTAATGGATGCGGCTCCGTGGATTCTTTCTTTTAATCGCGGTTTCTAAGTCTTTTCTGATCATAATGTCCGGAGGTTGAATGTTGGGGAAGTTGGACATGTAGTGGCTGGAATGTTTGAAAGGTTCACGATAATGTTTTTTTAATTTTCATTGGGTCTGTTGCTTTCAATCATGCGTAATGTCATCGCCCAATAAAAACATAATTAAATAAATAAAAATTGACAGCGGAAAAAAAACATAAATTTTTTATTAATATCAAATAATATAATTAATTGCTCTCTGCTGAAAAATAACTATATATATACACATCTATCCAAATTCTTTTCATAACTAGTAATGTTTTTCACATCTAATCATGTTGAGAAATAACAACTTTGTTTCCTCTGTTCTTTTGTTTAGAAAATACAAGAGTGACAATGGTTTCAGTTGAGCTCGAAGTGAAGAATGGCAAGGAGAAGAAAACTAACACGCTAAAGAGATAAAAGAGAAGAAATTGTAGGACACTCAAGACTTTAACAAGTTCAATGAGGAGTAAACAACCTCACCTACATCTCGTTGGAACTATCTCTAGAATCCATTAACACCAAAATCACTAATACAAAGAGAATACAGAAACTTAAGTCATCTTTACAGTGTGATTTTGTTTCTCTCTTCTTTCTCTCTTGTATTAACTCTGTCTCACATACACAAACAAGCTTACACTTTTATGTATATCTTCTTTATCTTGTTGCTCTTTTGATATCGGTCTCAATGCACTTCCTTATATGCAGAACAATAGCTGCTTTTTGACCTTCTTTTGAAGCCTTTTAAGAGTTGTATCAACTTTGGTAGTATGACCTGCAAAAGCTCCTGATTTTCCTGCAGCATCACAAGAAGATCAAATATCAAACATGACAGTAATCATGTGTTTACTCAGCTTTAGTGTTCTGCTTCAAGAAAGCTTGCATAGTAGTCGTGCAAGGGGTGTTAGTCTTGAAGTCTCGCTCGTTTTATTATATTTCTGTTAAATAAAGAGAGTAATCAAGAATAAGGTATTGTCTTACTAGTTCCAACAAATCACTTACCAAAACTTTCTCATAGCTAGAAGATATTCCAAAACATATATTTAACATTTATCTAGATAATTGGGTAATTTGTTAAATTTTACAGAAATTTGGCTGCACGACAAGAAAAAAATTATTTAATTAAGAAAGTAGCAAAACGTATAAACATAGATATTTATTCACTTTTATTTATCCCAATAACTCCTGTGCTTAAAAAGGATTTGCACTTTAGTCCAAAGCATGCTCACTATATTGAGGCTGAAATTTCTCTCGGCTTTTATGATTGTTTCAAGTAATATGTATTTATTATTTATACTTTTTACGAAAGTTTAATTTTCAGATTTCTTTTCTATTAAATGCAAATAAATTATCAATTCACAAAACAATAACACGTGTCATTCGAGTTTTAGTGAAATACATAGCAATAAATGACCATTTGTTGATGTCGAGATTCAGATTTCAACTTTTTATTAGAAATATACTCCGTTGATGTTTTAGAAATAAAATTTGTTAATTCTTAGTTGATGTTTTAAGATTTCTATGCAAAATTTATTGCACTTTTGGTATTTTTGACTTTTTAAATTCAGTAGATTGATTTGTGATTGGTTAAAATATTTTAGAATTTGTGATAAACTATATTTTGTTTAAAAAAATATAATTAATTAATAATTTTTTAATATGTGTGAAATGTCTAAAATACCAAATATAAAAAAACAAAGGAGTATAGATTATCAGTCAACAGAACAACCCTTATAATTAAACGTGTCATTTGCATTATCCCATATTTTGACGTTTAATAAATGTAAATAATTAAATTATCAGTTAACATCCATTGCTGCTCTCAACAAGGAACACAACAATAAATAAATTTATGATAATATTACAAATATTTAAATTTCTCTTTTCAACTATATCGCATGCATGGTATGTTCCTTTTACGTTAATCATAATATTCCAAAAATGTTATGTCTAATTTAATTCATTTTACCAATTTATAAATTAATTCATTATCTAGTTTAAATACATTGTTTGTGCATTAAATACATTCACCAGATCATTAGGTGTTTTCGTTGCTATTTCGTCCCAAATTATATTTATGATTTACTTGACTTGATAAGATATCAAGTTCACTAGCTTTGCATTCGGCACCCTCTTCCTTGGGGTCAAAGTATCAACTTCAAACTATATATAATGAGATATGGTCATATATAATTAGGTTAAAGTGATATTTGACATAATCGAGTAAATTTTTATAATTTTATTGTATTCTTTTCATTCATATTTTGTGTTTTTTTCACACAAATATTTATTGCCTCGCTAGTTTCTATAATTAATATAAAAAAATATTTACTAATTTATGTTTATAAATGTTAATAAAAAATATATTTAATTTTGTTTATATATATATTATTGAAATATGTGCTCATAAATCAATTCGAAATCGAATCTATTTATATTATGGTAAGTGTGTTGATTATGTTTTACTAATAATTAAATAAATAAGTAAGGAAACCCAATTATATTTTTATTTAATAGTAATTTAAAAGGCAAAAAGTATTTAATATCAAAATAAAT
>JAKUCM010005597.1:0-20805 GCA_023374145.1 Lepidium sativum
GAAATGAGATTGCTTCATGAAGATACTCCACCTATTTACTTATTTGATACTGAAATAATCTGAATCTTTGTGGAGAATTCAAAGAGATATAGAATGTGTCTTTATGTTGATTTTTATGAAAGATCGAATGTATAATGAGAAGAAGAGGTAGTTCGTGATGAAAGTCTTCATAAGTCTGTAGCTGAGCAGTGTAGTAGGTTTTCAAATCAGTCTTGTAGGTTTTCTAAGTAGGTTTGACTACTGTGATGATTCCGATGGTGCCAGCTCTGGAGATGAAGAGTATACTCGTAGTGGAGAGTACCTTAGCAGTTCCTGAAAGCAAAGGGAATTATTTTCTAGTGATAAGTTTGTGGGTTTAGGATTGAGTGATGTAGACTTAACCATTCAGAAATATTATCCAACTAAGGAGGACTTGGAGACAAGGTTGAAGATTCTTGCTTTAACCCATCGTTTTGATTTTGAAGTTATAACATCAATGTGATACTTGTTACGCGTGATATGTTGGGTGCATGGATGCCAAGTATCTTAGAGGAGCATCAATTGACATTAACTTGTGCTTCTATATTAAAAATTATGTGGGATGACACACTTGTTCCGTGATAGAACAGTCATGTCGTGCAAGACAAGCTAGTCCATATATTCTAGGTCACTTTTATGTTGATTTCGTTGGTGATGTAGGTCCATCTGTTCTGCCCCTTCATGTCTCTAAGTGTCTAAATAAACGCTATGAAGTTAAGATTAGTGGTAAAATGTAGGTGTGACAGCATTTTGTAGGTTTGTTGTCTTCCACCGATTTGTTGTCTCTGATGTAGGTTTGTTGTTTTTGATGTAGGTTTAATGCTTTAATAAAGGAAACCCGATAGCTGGTTAAAAGGTCCTCAAAGAGCAGTTATGAACAACTTCCCACGTATTTATTCATGATAAGAAGAACAAATTTGGACACACTTATAAAGCTTGATTTTGATCAAGACAAAAAATTCAAGTTTCTCTTCTTTGCGTTTAATGCGAGCATCCAAGGATTTCCATTTATGCGGAAGGTTATGGTGGTTGATGGTACATTTTTGCAAGGTAAATATAAATGTACTCTACTTACCGCCACAATGCAAGACAAAAACTTCAAAATATTTCCAATTGTGTTCGGTGTAATTGACATCGAGAATGATGAATCTTTGGAATGATTTTTTAGAAAACTTAATTGTGTTATCCCGAATGATGAAGAACCAGCAATAATTTTAGATAGGCATAGGTCAATAGAAAATACGATAAAGAAAGTATACCCACTTGCTGGTAAGGGTATATGCACCAATTATTTGTGCAAAAATATCTTGTTGAAGTTTGGGGGGGGGGGGGGGGGGGGGGGTGAGTCTTTCAAGCTATTTAAAAGAGCAGCAACTGCGTATAAATTACAAAATTTAATGACATATTTGCATATATTCAAGAACTTAGTCCTCCCCTTCATACTTATTTACATAGTGATGGTGTTTGGTTGTGAAGTCGTGTACATTTCCCCGGTAATATGTACAACCTCACAACATCGAACATAGCTGAATCAATCAATCATACCTTGAGTGAGGAAACTTTTATAATTGTGCAACTAATTGATGCAATAAGGTCTATGTTAACACGGTGGTTCACAGATAGGAGGAAAAAAACAAGTCTAATGACAACAACTCTCACTTCTGGCGTTGAGAAAGTGTTAAAGGTATATTACCTATGTAGGTTTATGTATTACTTTTGTAAGTTTATGTTTTATCAATGTAGGTTTATGTATTACTTATGTAGGTTTACATATTACTTATGTAGGTTTACGTATTACTTATGTAGGTTTACGTATTACTTATGTAGGTTTTTGTATCAATCTTGTAGGTAGGTTTAAGTATAAATGTTGTAGGTTTACGTATTAAGTATTAATGTTTTAGGTTTATGTATTACCTATGCAGGTTTAAGTATTATATATGTAGGTTTACATATTATCAATGTATGTTTAAGTATTAATGTTGTAGGTTTAATTATTAACGTTGTATGGAAGAGATGAGGAAGCCAAAATTTACACGTTACAACAAATAGATGAACATCATGCACATATGACAAACCACACCTCATCTAATGTAGTTAGTTTGACAGAGAGAAAATGTTCATGCAAGAGGTACAACGTAGATAAGATTCCTTGTGTCAATGCCTTAGCAGCAGCTGAAAGTGCTAGTCTTTAGATTCTCTCTCTCACTCATTGGTTTTACTACACAACAAATTTGTACGATACCTACACAAAGTGTATTAAGTCTCGAGATGTTGCTACTCATGTTCCCGAGGAGGTGGCTAACAAGGTTTTTAAGCCTCCACCCATTAAAAACAGGCAAGCATACTAAAAACCTCAAGAATAAAGGGTGTCGTAGAGGTTGTATATGAATCTAAACGACCAAGGAAGACATACACTTGTACAAAGTGTTCTAAAGTCGGCCATAGTACGCGTACTTTCCCATTGCATACATGACTTGTTGATTACATTGTGTGCCATAAAAACTTAGATTATGTGTTGTAAAACTTATGGTATTTGTTATGTCTACATTGTGTATTTGTAAACCTACATTGCATAGTACATCTAATATGTAGGTTTTAATGTACTGTTATGTATTTTTTTCACGTTCTGTTATGTAGGTTTGTAATGTACAAGATGTATGTTTTTATACATTGTTATGTAGGTTTTTACGTACTATTATATAGGTTTTTACATACTGTTGTGTAGGTTTTTACGTATTGTTATGTAGGTTTGTTTTTAATTTCTATGTAGGTTTTTCATGAACTCTTAGGTTTTGACGTCCTATTACCTACATTTCGTATTTTCACACCTACATCGTATGTTGTTATGTCTACAAACAGGTTAAAATAAATTACAAAAGGAATGTTGTTAATCATACGAAAATACAAATAATACATTAAACTTACATGTAAGTTACCAACTTTATAAACCTACATATACATATATGAGGAAAACCTACATGCATACAAACCCTCGAGGTATTAAAAACCTACTTAACTCAAGGTTGACTTTCAAAGATCCACATACTCTTATTGTTCATATCTCCTCTAGGATTGAGATCAATCATAATAACCTCACAATCTAGGAGAAGCTCATCTAAGGCCTCTGATGCATACTTCATCCGGGGGAATGGAATGATGCCCTCGCCTAAACCCTGGAAAGAGACACCTAGGGCCAAACATTCAACAAACTTGAGTGCAAAAATTTCACAATCCCCACTGCTAGTCTGTTGCGGAGCTCCTTTCACCCTTGTCATCTTGTACGCTGTATTGGTAAACCTCTCTTTTTGTTTCGCCATTGCCATTTGTTTCACCAAGAATGGGATCCTATTTGTGAAGGATTTATATTGCCCCAAAACCATACAGTCCATTAAAGACACGTAGGAATCAAAGATTTTGATCTTACACTTTACCATGTCCACCTCCAACGCAACCAATGAGCTCCCACAACGTTATGCACAATGTACACCCAATCCACATGTGAAACTCATTTCCTTCCACTTGCATACATACCATCATTCCATTGTTAAAGGTCTACATACCCTGACTCAAACCTATAATTCTTGACCTTGTTGCGAAGGAAGTCGTTTGTGTATTTGGTTGCTCACATTGTTGAAAACTCCGGATCTACAAAAGTGATCAGACGACTTTTAAATGGTGTAACTGCCTGGTAATGTCTTCTACGAAACATCAACATAATAGTGGCAGATGCTGCAAACAGGGAAAAAAACTTTTAAGCTCACAAAGCCTACATATTAGAAAACAAAACCTACATGTAATACATAAAACCTACATAACCGAACATAAACCTACATGTACTACACAAAACCTACATATCTGAACACATAATCTACATAGCAGAACACAAACCTACATGACATAACAAACCATACTTGTGTAGTCAACCAGTCAAATCGAGTATTAGTTGTTGGCCTGTCTTTCTTACATGTCATTAGCCGAACATAGAAATCGTACTTCTTACGTTGGTCGTCACCATACCTAAAAAAACTTACATGTTATACAACAACATAAGCCAATAATTATTTATGTTGCATATAAGGTGAAATTACAAATCGCATGTGACATATTCAACAAGTCTCGACAGTTGGCTCACCTCATAATCACCAAATGGATCATATATAGCGATTGATTGGTTGTCTTCTTTCACAATACAACTCATAATTGAACATCCTTTGAAGGGAAAAATTTGTAGGAAAAAAAGAAAGAATCATAAGCAGGTCTACAAACAGTATTTGTTAAGCTTACTAAGAAAACTTTAAACCTACATAACGGTTGTAAAACCAACATAACGGTAGTAAAACCTACATTACTAATCAATCCACAAACCTACATGACTGTAGTAAAACTTTGATTACTAATCAATCCACAAACTTACATAACAATAGTAAAACCTATATATTAAATAATCCACAAACCTACATAACAATTGTAAAACCTACATAGCACTAGCAAAATCTACATACTAATTAATCCAAAAACCTACATAACAATAATAAAACCTACACAACAGTAGTAAAACCTACATACTAATCAATCCACATACATACATAACAATAGTAAAACCTACATAGCTGTATACAATAAACATATGGTTTTATAACCTGAATAACAACCAACTTGATTTTTCCGCCCTCTCGTAAAACAACCATTACAGCCAAAGCCTTTTGGTTGTCAGAGACCTTTATTAATTGTTCCTCCTCGAGCTGTTTTCAGTCCTCAACAACCATCGTCATTAAGTAAAGTCATATCAATAATTTGATCATCTGGAGGACATTTGTAGCGAATTAGATCTCTAAATGTTTGTTCTTCTCTACGAGATTACACAACCTTAGTCATTGCACTCTCTGGGTCCAAAGTTTATTTGGTGACCACCTTCCACGACTTTGCAGTCTGAAGCAAAGAATAAATTTTATTAAGCCTACAAACTCTTAACAAAACGTACATAAAACATTGCAGAAAACCTACATAACAGTTTAAAACAAACATGACAACTCCAGACTGTTTTACTAGAAAAACCTACACCATATAAGCAATACACATATACCGCATAAGATAAAATATACAAAACATTTAACATTAAATCTCCAAGTTACTTTCCCATAAAAAAGAGAAATATGTATCCGAGATTAGTCATTTTCTTTGCCTACCTCCACCTCTAACCCGTGGCCATCACCGTCTTTGAGGGCTGAGCCCTCTTCTTCACGTGCAGGGGTACAACTCCCGCTACCTTGTTCGAGTCCCCTAATTAAAGGGAGGGGACTCTCAAAATTGCACATTTTGGTCTCTATTTCTGAAAACATATTGTTCAACCCCACCATCTTGCTTTTCATGCTTGCAAATTTTGCATCATTATTCTTCTCAGCCTCCTCAAACTTTGATATCAATCCCTCCAACATCGACTTTATGGCCGACTACTCCTTCTGTATTGAAGACTAAGTCTTATCCCTAATGTTCTCCATCGCGAAGGACTTCAAGGAGATGTCCATGGTTTCCGTCCTCTTGACCTCATTCAACCTCTTATCTTTTTCATTGTTTGGTGGTGGTTTTTTCTTCTGAGGCGGAACATGAGCCTCTGCTATAACCATTCCATATACAAAGAGATAATACAATATCAGAAACCTATAATATAACTTTCCACAAACCTACATGTTGTACAACAAACCTACATAACATGTCACAAACATATATAGCCTCAACAAACCTACATAACATGTCACAAACCTACATGTCTTACAACAAACCTAAATAACGTGTAAAAAACCTACATAACATGTAACAACAAACCTACATAACGTGTCACAAAACATGCATAGCCTCAACAAACCTACATAACCTATATCACTAACGTTACAAAACCTAAATAAGTAAAATATTTGAAACTGCTATCGAGAACATGTTACCTTCCTTGATTTTTTTGGTCGTCTGATACAACGAGTTTTAACCCTGTATCCTACTGCAAGTGCACAACAAACGTAATAGTATTTAGGGATCGAATCCACGAAGACCAATGACCACACTAACGATTTGATTATTTAACTAGAGCTAAGACAGTAGATGTTTTAAGTGCAATCCAATATAACATGGAAATTAATGTAAACAATATCGAAGGAATCAAGTTTAGGGGATTCACAAGGAAATCAAAGATAGAATGAGGAATCTATTCAGGCCAAATCAGTTCCATTCTCGACTAAGAAATAACAGTTGACTATCCTACTCTCACAGCTATAATCACTATGCCTAGATCCTGGAGATTCTAACTCTCGTTGGTTCTGGGAATCTAACCATGCAGTATTGACGGTTCCTAAGTGTCCACAACCCAACCTAGCATCAACTCTCGTTGGTAGTGAAGGTGTTGCTTACCTAGAAAGGTTCTGGTTCTTATTAAACTTCTGGGATAATAAGCAACTTGAGATGATAGATTAGTCAGCTACTCTAACCTAAGTATTAACCATGTTTCTAGGTTGAGATTCCATAATCGAGACCTATTTGTTCCTCATCCTTGAGCCCTTTAAGATCCTTGGAATACCCTAAACCTGACTATAAATTACTCAAACATGGAAATATAGAATAAGCAAACAATTGTAAGAAAATTCATTCAAAACACAAAATATATTCAATAGAGGTTCAAGGATCTTCTCTCAAGATGTAGAGATCTCAATCCTTATTCCCCTAGGTCACAATAAAAGTCTGCTGCTTTTTCTCTCTCTCTAGTATATCCCAAAATGTGTTTTCTTAACCTAATATATGGAATAAAACCAACTGGCACGAAATAAGGAAATTCTCTTTTTATTTCGTAGAGTCGTGGATCGATCGATCCGTAGACTGCTCAATCGATCAACCCTTCTTCATTCGATCGTGAAACTTATGTATCGTGCAAAGTATCGTGCGCAACTTCTCCTTAACTGGTTCGATCGATCTCTGAGTGCTAAGTCGTGCAATGGATCGTGCGCATAATATAGACAAGTGGGGGTCGATCGTGTCAGGCTTGAGGAATCGGTCATCGGATCGAGCATAAGTTTCCCTATCTAAAGATACGATCTATCGATCTTGGTGTTGCTCGATCGATTGTTCAACTCGAAGTGGACAAATCCAAAGTTAAGCTCCACTCTTGTTCAGCATGTGGAACCTAAAGTATTCTTGTGTTTCATATATGAAAAGACTCGAAGAACACGACAAAGACTAAAGAAAACATATGAATTAGTAAGCTATAAGTCGTTATAAATGAGGTATATCAATTCCCTCAGACTTGGCTTTTTGCTTGTCCTCAAGCAAATACCCAATGATCTAACAGGAAGATATAAACTCAAGAACTCATTCATCGTAGGAATTTAACATCTCAAAACCTGAGCAAAGAACACTCAATTCATTCGACAAGAGAGAGACCACCTTATACTTCCCCCAGACTTAACAACTAGTTCATCCTAATTCCAAAATCAGACCCAAAAGTTCTAGATCACGACACCAACCTCTTATGAGTCTAGGTGCTGCCTTATCCAGAGAATATCGATCAAAGGACACATGGACTCATTCCCAACACTAGGTACCCACCATGTTGTGGTTCTTTTCCTCTTATTCTTTTCTTTTCAATCCGATTTCTCCCTACTTTTTTAGGGTATCATTGTATTTTCTTTTTATCAGCACTTTTTTTTTATATATCTTGCAATTTCAAATGTGTGTAATGCGAGTAGCTTCATTGGAGTCTCTCTCAGTAAGCGAGTTAGTAAGGTGAACAAGAATATGTCTTTGGACATGTCCTTGGAACTGTCCAGTTTACCTTAAAAACAAGCAGCGTCATTGAGAACTTTTACCCTAGGCTTACTTCGATTTGTTGAAATTTAGAGTGCAAGAAGCTTTGAGAAAAGGAGAACCAAGCTTTTCAGGGTCTCTCAGAGTGAGATTGATAGTCCAGTCTAATGTATACCAACCCTCTAGACAAGGAAGTTAAATCAGGTTCAGTTTGAAGTTGATACCAAATTTTCGAAACAATCGAGAGGAAGTGATTCTAAAACGAACAGCTGATGAATCTCTGGATTTTCTAGTAGTCAACAATGCTTATAGGAAATCAGACAAATGGTAGTTGACTCCTATGAATTGTACCATTCGTCAGAAATCATAGTTCTTGGACTCACAAACGCTTATCTAAAACGATGTTAGACTCAAAAGTAAAACAAAAGAGAGGAACTTTATTAGTAAACAAACAGCTCTCCCCCAGATTTACTTCACACCATCTCGGTGTGAAAATTAGTGAGAGGAATAACAAAATGAAGCAAAAAAAGTGATTGAAAACTGTTCTCGGATTTTGGAAATGTACCTGGAGGTATGGATCGATCGAGCACCCTCAGATCGATCGGTCCCTGAAGAGTCAGGGATGGAACGAGAGAAGTTCGGTCAATGGATCGTGCGCAAGAAGGACGTCGATCGGGCGTAATGTCACGGTTGATCGACGAATCGTGCGCAAACACAACCGAGCTGTAGATCGATCGATGTGTGCCATTGGGTTGATGCGTGGATCAGGCGACCTTCCTCTCCTCTTGTTGCACGATCAATCTTTGTGCAGATCGATCGGGCCATACTCTCGTACCAGCTTCCTGAAAACAGAAAACAAAGTCGGCCTAAAAACCAACGAAAAATAAAGCAACAGGAGGAGAGGAAGAGATAAAATCTTCATTGTCTTTGTCGGGGGAACCAAAATATGGTTTAAGGCGCTGCCCATTCACCACAAATTCTTCTCCCTGTTTATTGAGCAGAACAACAGCTCCATACGGTGTGACTTCCTTGATGGTGAAAGGACCGGACGACCTTGACCTAAGCTTTCTAGGAAAAAGTTTTAAACGGGAGTTAAACAAAAGAACCTTGCTATTAGGAGCAAAACTCCTGTTAAGGATACGTTTATCATGGGCAGCTTTTGTTCGTTCTTTGTAAATCCTTGAGTTCTCGTAAGCCAAGTGTCGAATCTCTTCAAGTTCATGTATCTGTAGTGACCTTCTTTCCGAGGCAGATTTGATATCATAGTTGAGATGCTTGATAACCCAATTAGCCTTGTATTCGAGCTCGACTGGAAGGTGACATACTATACCATACAACAGATGGAATGAGTTGTTCCTAATGGTGACTTGAAAGCGGTTCCATAAGCCCAAAGAGCATCATCCAACTTAGCTGACCAATCTTTTCTGGTTGTACAAACGGTTCTCTGCCGAATGCTCTTGATCTCTTGATTATAGACTTCCACCTGACCGCTCATTTGAGGGTAATATGGTTTAGCAACCTTGTGATGAACTACGTACTTCTTCAGCTGATTGTTAAACATTTGGCTAATGAAGTGAGAACCACCATCAGTGATCACAATCCTCGGAATACCAAATCTCGGAAAAATGATATGCTTGAACAACTTGACAACCACCTTGGCATCATTTGTCGGGCTGGCTATTGCTTCAACCCGCTTCGACACATAATCCACAACAACAAGTATGTATTGGTTCCCAAAAGAGATGGAGAAGGGTCCCATAAAATCGATTCCCCAGACATCAAACACCTCAACTTCGAGATTGAAGTTGTGTGGCATCTCGTTTCTTTTACTTATGTTACCTTGTCGCTGGCAAGAGTCGCATATCGAAACAAATGAGTATGTGTCACGGAACATCATGGGCCACCAGAAACCTGATTGAATAACCTTCGCGACGGTCTTGAAAGTGGCGAAGTGACCTGCATATGAGGAGCCATGGCAATGAAACAATATATTGGGAATCTCATTTTCAGAAACACATCGTCTGAAGATGCCATCGGAGCATTGCTTATACAGGTAAGGATCATCCCAGTAGTATCGTTTGACATCCCTCAAAAACTTCATTTTCATGTACCCATGAAAATCAGGAGAGTTAACGTCTGCAGTGAGATAGTTGGCATAATCGGCAAACCACGGAGTGCCTGGAATGCGAGGAGGATCAGCGGGCGACTGACGAGCCTTATGAGTGGTGTGTATACGATAAAGTTTTTCTTCCTGTAGGCTATCATCGAGGGGAACAAAATCGTCAATTTGTAATCTCAAAAGGTGGTTTGCAACTCCATTGTCTACACCTCTTTTGTCTTTGATTTCAAGATCAAACTCTTGCAGTAACAATACCCAACGAAGTAGCCTACGCTTAACATCTTTCTTGGAGAGAAGATACTTAAGAGCGGCATGATTCGTGTGTACAATCACCTTAGAATCAACTAGATAGGATCTGAACTTCTCAAAGGTAAAAACGATAGCCAGGAGTTCCTTTTCTGTAGTTGCATACCTTCGTTGAGCATCATCGAGTGTTTGGCTAGCATAGTAGATTACATGCAACTTCTTGTCCCTTTTCTGCCTAGAACAGCTCCGACTGCGTAATCACTCGCATTACACATAATCTCGAAAGGTAGTTCCCAATCCTGCGGCTGAACTATCGTTGCACTAATTAAAGCTCTCTTCAATGTCAGAAAGGCTTCCTCGCACTCTTTGGTAAACTAAAACATAACGTCCTTGCAAAGCAATTGAGTGAGCGGTCTGGCTATCTTTAAAAAATCCTTAATGAACCTTCTGTAGAAACCGGCATGACCGAGAAAGCTTCTGATATCCTTGACTATGGTTGGTGATTTCAAGCTTGTCATCATAAAATAACATTCATAGCCTCAACAAACCTACATAATCTACATCACTAACGTTACAAAACCTAAATAAGTAAAATATTTGAAACTGCTATCGAGAACATGTTACCTTCCTTGATTTTTTTGGTTGTCTGATACAACGAGTTTTAACCCTATATCCTACTGCAAGTGCACAACAAACGTAATAGTATTTAGGGATCGAATCCACGAAGACAAATGACCACACTAACGATTTGATTATTTAACTAGAGCTAAGACAGTAGATGTTTTAAGTGCAATCCAATATAACAAGGAATTTAATGTAAACAATATCTAAGGAATCAAATTTAGGGGATTCATAAGGAAATCAAGGATAGGATAAAGAATCTATTTAGACCAAATCAGTTATGTTCTCGACTAAGAAATAACGGGTTACTATCCTACTCTTGCAGCGATAATCACTATGCCTAGATCCTGGAGAGCCTAACTCTCATTGGTTTTGGGAATCTAACCATTCATTATTGACGGTTCCTAAGTGTCCACAACCCAACCGAGCATCAACTCTCATTGGTAGTGAAGGTGTTGCTTACCTAGAAATGTTCTGGTTCTTATTAAACTTCTGGGATAATAAGCAACCTGAGATCATAGATTAGTTAACTACTCTAACCTAAGCATTAACCATGTTTCTAGGTTGAGATTCCATAATCGAGACCTATTTGTTCCTCATCCTTGAGCCCTTTAAGATCTTTGGAATAACCTAAACCTGACTATGAATTACTCAAACATGGAAATAGAGAACAAGCAAGCAATTGTAAGAAAATTCATTCAAAACTCAAAATATATGCAATAGAGGTTCAGGGATCTTCTCTCTAGATGTAGAGATCTCAATCCTTCTTCCCCTAGGTTACAAGAAAAGTCTGCTGCTTTTTTCTCTCTCTATTATATCCCAAAAAGTGTTTTCTTAACCTAATATATAAAATAAAACCAACTGGCACGAAATAACAAAATTCTCTTTTTGTTTCGCATTGTCGTGGATCGATCAATCCGTAGACTGCTCGATCGATCAACCCTCCTTCATTCGATCGTGAAACTTATCGTGCAAAGGATCATGCGCAACTTCTCCTTAACTGGTTCGATCGATCTCTGAGTGCTAAGTCGTGCAATGGATCGTGCGCGTAGTATAGACGAGTGGGGGTCGATCGTGTCAGGTGTGAGGAGTCGGTCATCAGATCGAGCGTAATTTTCCCTATCTATAGTTATGATCGATCGATCTTGGTGTTGCTCGATCGATCGTTCAACTCAAAGTGGAAAAATCCAAAGTTAAGCTCCACTATTGCTCAGCATGTGGAACCCAAAGTATTATTGCGTTTCGTATCTGAAAAGACTCGAAGAAACGACAAAGACTAAAGAAAACATATGAATTAGTAAGCTATAAGTCGGTATAAATAAGGTATTTCACCGTCGCTGACCACCTTCACCTTCATCTTCTTTGAAATGTTCGTCTTCCCAAAGCTCTCATCTTGTTCCTCTCCAAGCATATCCTAAATCATATTATGGACTGCACGGTACCCTAATGTTTCTCTCTCCCAGAATGGATAGACTTCCTCCACTGAATTTTGAACCATGTTCTTAACAAGACGAATCTGCAAAAAATGTTTAATTTTCAATTTAATCCTTGTCCAAAACCTACATACCTTTTTTTCTTCTGAGTTCTACATCTCATCCTTCAGGATAACATCCATACTCCCTTTACACTTGTCTTTCTTCCAGCAGAGCAGCGGTATGTCCTCTCCTTTTATCCGAGAACCATAAAGTTTCCCAAGTCATTCAATGTACTTCAATGCCCATATAAGCAACACATGGACACAACCGTGTAAGGTGTATGTCAACCCAATATATGATGCCTGTTTAATGGGTTTGATTAAGGATTGGAAGGCATCCCGACCCCATGAATAACATTCAAAAATCTCCACATTAAGCACCTTATTAGCAGCTCTAAGTGGGATCTGACTTCCTCGATCCAGACCCAATATACCAACATGCAAAACGAAAAGGAGGCCTAACATTCTCTTTTTCTTGAATGTCCGGTTCCTGAAAACAACGGGCCAACATTTTCAAAACAAACCTACATAACATAAAACAAACCTACATAACGTGAAATAAACCTACATAACATAAAACAAACCTACATCATGTAACACAAACCTACGTCACGTAACACAAACCTACATAACATGAAACAAAGCTACATAAGTGAAACAAAGCTACATAACGTGAAACAAACCTACATATCGTGAAACAAACCCACATCATATTTATGCAAAAACCTACATCGAAGATACGCAAAAACATATCACAGATACACAAAAACCTATATCACATATGCATAAACCTATATCAAAGATATATACACCTACCATGTACATGCATCTTTGGAACACTGCTATCAGTTCGTAGTAGTGTGGACCTTCAAAATATTTGTGCGTAACTCAGCCCATAACTCATCATGGAATGCCTACACATTCACTCTTTCCACGACCAAACCACATGGCAAACTAGATATCTCTTCAAATTTATGAAGGGAGAACCTCATTGGGTGGATAATGACCAATACCTACATTTCATTGGTTCTATTAACATCAAGTTAATTACAAAGCAACCAATCGATTGGCTTTGCTGCCCATATATACTTCCTCTCCGATAATTTAAGCACAACTCAAACCGCAAAATTGTCACGGATGTTGATGAAACCATATTCACCAATAGTTAGACGCATTTGCTTAAACAACGAGAGTTTACAGTAATGATTGAAGCTCTTTCTGCTCTCATCAGATTTGCCAACACTTAATAGTCTCTTTGGGTATTTATTCAACAACATCGCTGCAAGGAAAACAAGGCATCAAAATGGTAAAGAACATGAGTTTTCAAACCTATATAATTGAAAATAAAACCTACATCATATGCTTAAAAACCTATATAACTGATTATAAAACCTACATAGCTGAATATAAAAACACAAAACCTACTGAGTCTAAAAAGTTCAGGACAAATCTACATAACGTGTACCTTATCCTCTTTCAAAACCTACAAAACAATTGCCTTTAAACCTACACAACACAAAAAAAACCCTACAAATAGTTCAATTTCAGTGCAGTTACTCTAGACGCGAACCCAAGAACGATCGGCTAACCCAAAATCTCGCAAAAACCAAAAATTTCTTTGAAAATTCAAACCCGGACTCTTGCAAACCCCACATCAACGAACAAATATCTCTATTGTTAAGCCTTTATCGTCAAAAGTTAACGACCTCACCAATTCACAAAAAACCAGAGATTTCCACCTTAGTTTTTAGATAAGGATATGTAGGTCATTGTCGCAGTTAGGGTTAGTGATGAGAAGTTAGGGTTCCTGACAAGAAAACTTAGGAGAAGAAGAAAAAGAAGAAGCGAATGATGAAGAAGATGAAGAGAAGAGAAGTTAGGGTTTGTGAGAGAAAAATATGATTTTCGTGATAGAAGAAGTTTGTCAATTTCTTTTGATTTTGTTAACCATTTTACATGTTCATTTTGTTTTTGTAACCAAACAAATTTGATAATAAATTTAAATCTAAATGTCATTAGCATAATAAACTAATGCCCTTAAGATATACAAGTAATTTCATATTTTTTTACTATTCATAGTTGCCAAATAAATAATGTAGTAATTAACACATCTTATTAGACTATTCTAGTCATTCTTTCTACTTTTAATTACAAATAATTATATATTTTTCAAAGTATTTAATTATTATGGAAACAAACCAAAATTTAATTGATATCTATCTTCAAATGGTTAAGAGAAATATATAATAATAAAAAGTCTTTTTAAGCGCATAAAAAGCAACATCGTGCTAAAAACTGGATTGTGAAGTTGTATACCAACACATGGATCAGATGATGATAACAAAGTTTTAATGGCTCATGCAACAAAAGAAGAGATCAAGAAAGCAATCTTTATGATGGACTCTGGGAAAGCTCTAGGCCCTAATGAAATGACAGCTTTATTTTTTCAAAATTCTTGGGATATAGTAAATGTTGATTTAGTGAAAATGGTGAATGATTTTATTCAGACAAGATCTTTTGATCCGTGTTTGAATAACATAAACATATGTCTTATTCTGAAAACTAATAGATCAAACACATATGTCTGAGTTTAGGTGTATTGGTAGATCAAACACATAGCAAAAGTAGTATGCTTAAGGCTTAATCGAACATTACCACAGTTGGTATCTGAAACTCAATCGATGTTTGTTTCAGAGAACAAATTTCAGATAATATCCTTATTGCTCAGGAAATGTTCTATGCTTTAAGGACAAATAAATCAATTAAAGGATAATATATGACTATAAAAAATACGAGTAAAGTATATAATAGAGTAGATAGGGCCTTTGTGGAGAAACTATTGGAAAAGTTTGACTTTTATGCAGATTGGATTGAAGGTATTATTAATTATATAAGTAATGTGCAATACTTTGTTTAATTTAATGGTGAACCTCATGGTAAAGTTTTCCCACATGGAGGACGTAGACAAGGTTTTGGTGGCGAATTATACAAGGCGGAAACTAGGAAAAAGATGACTGGTATCTCAATTGCACGGTCGAGTCCTCCAGTGAATCATTTGTTGTTAGCTTTCGACAATTTATTTTTTTGTATGGCTAGTAAAGAGAAACATCAAAAACATTAGAGATTCTAAAGGCACATGAAAGAGTTTCAGGGCAACAAATCAATTTTGATAAATCCTCCATACAACTTGGACATTTGGTCTTAGAGGAGAATAAGAGAGAGTTTCATCAAATTCTTGGCATTCATAAGGTGGGAGGTAAGGGTACATACCTATGCTTACCAGAGAGTCTGGGTGGGGCAAAGACTAAGTTTTTTGCATTCGTTAAGGAAAAATTACAAGAACGGATTAATAGTTAGTCTGCCAAGTTTCTTTCGAAAAGAGGAAAAGAAGTGTTGATTAAATTAGTTTTAAAAACATTTCCTACTTATATAATGCCTTGTTATCATTTACCAAAATCTATAGTCAAATTAAACTCGCATATCTTGAATTTTTGGTAGAGTAATTCAGACATCACAAAAGGAGTGCATTGGTTTAAGATATATGAAATTATGTAAAACCAAGAAAGAAGGAGGAATGAGATTTAAAACATTGGAGGAATTCAATAGCACTTTATTGGCTAAACAAATTTGGTGTCTTATTGAACATCCGACTTCTCTATTTGCAAGAGTTCTTAAAGGTAGATACTTTAGGAATTCCAATGTTATAGATGCGGTAATGGTAAGTTCCCCGTTATATGGATGAATGAGCATTAATTCTACAAGATCTTTGGTGAACAAGGAAATAATTAAACATGTAGGAAATGAGAACTCTATATCAATACAGAATTACCGAACATAGTCCCAAGACCACCTGCAAGATTAGGGCTAAATATTTACTATACTTTGAACGGTTACTCCTTTGATTGACGCATCAACACGAATTTAGAGAGAGGTAATGATTCGCCAGTTTATGAAAGGATGCAAATATTATTCTAGGTTTACCCATATCTTGGACATATCGTGAGAATTATTGGGGTTAACATTTCTAAAAAAATGGAAGGCACACAATCAAATCTGGATATTGGGTTGAATCCAAGAGTGGAATCTTCAAGGAGGGCCAATAGATTTATGGTCCAACAGTTGAGTTGCTTCAAGCACAAGTTTGAAAAATAAAATGCCATTCAAAGATTTGAGAATTTATGTGGCAAGTTCTCTCAGGATGTGTGGCAACTAAGGATAATCTTCGCCACCGAGGAAATAAATTACAATACATCTTGTGATTGATGTGGGGTGAACGGGAAGTAGATATATAATGTTTTGTTTGAATGCCCTCAGGCTACTCAAACATGGGCTTTATCTTCTATTCCTTCAGTAGTACAAGAATTTCTAGGGCCATCGGTTTTCAGGAATATGGACTATCTATTTTCGCGTATTTCTGAAACAATAAACAAATGTAGTTTCACATAGATATTGTGGTACATTTGGAATCCAAATGACAAGATATTTTCAAATAAAGATTGGAATCCTACTGAGATTGTTAGGTTAGCTGAATCAGAATCACTTATGAGGGAACAAGCCCACAAAGATATAAAAGTGGGGCAAACTAGGAGTAGTTCTAGCTCGAATCACCTATGGTTTTCAGTGGCTAGACTGCATTGTGAGAATTTAAAAATTTTACAGGATATCACTGTTTCATGGATGGTTCTCGGAAGAACTCATAGATATTTTTGGGTTTAGAGAGGTTTTTTTCTTGATGGTTTAGGAGGAGTGTGTATGAGGGTCAGAAGAATCAAAATAAGTCTCTCAGCTTTACATTAAGAGATCGAAGCGATCTTGTGGGCGATGAGGTGTTTATTATCTTTGGACATGTTCTAGGTCGAGATGGCGAAAAACAGTCTAGATGCCTTGAAAATGTTGTCTTCTCTTTAAGACTGGCCATTTTTCCTCCCCCTCATTAAAGATTTCTCCATATTGAAGAGTTCTCTTAATCTAATTTCTCATTTGTTGAATCAGTGTGAAAGTTTCTTCAATTGTTTTGCTCGAGAATATGGTCGTTATTTCTCCACTGTAAATTGTCTTCCTCTTATAAGAAAATTTTAATGAAACTAGGGCTATCCTGTGCTACACGCAGGTTTGATATTAAAATTTTTTTTGCAAGAATACATTATAAGAGTTATATAGCCATATATGGGATTATTACATGATGAATGATTACATTACGAAATGCTATTAGGCCATTAGAACTTCTATATATAATGTATTATTTTAATGTACGTTTGGTTCTTACACCTGAAAGTAAGTTTAATCAATAATCAAAACCATAGATCATTCTTCTTGTTTTTTCGGTTTTCTCTATCGAATTTATCTTTAAACTTTGTGTTAGTATTTTTTTAGAAACTTGTTTTGCATTTCAATTGCATTTTTCTTGCTTGAACTTTTACGTACATCTTTTTATCAAATACTTGTGATGTATACGAAATTGTCAAAAATGATTATACCTTATATCCATATATAATTTTCTGAATAGAATTATGCTATAGTTTATAAAATATATATAACATATATATAAAGAAGTACTTCATAGAATATTCAATAAATTAGTTTCGGACAAATATTTGATATTTTTTATTTAACATTTTAGTAGCACTTAATTTGTATCTCTTAACTTAAGGTAATCTTTGTAAAGTACTGTCCAAGACATAATCTTCCTTTATCACCGAATTCCATCTTCCCTACAAGCTTTAGCTAAATCAAATTCTCCCTATATATATAAATCTCTTGTTTTGCTCTGCAAAAACATAGACATAGATTCGCAAAGTGTCCTGAAATTAGCCGCTAAGCCGCAAACTCAGAAGCTATCACAATTTTTTTTCCTCTTCTAAGGCCTGACAGTTTCAACCATAAATCATCAGCTTAAGCTCAACACACAGACTCTAAATTGTATCAGGAAAGTTGGAGGATGTAATTGATAATCATTTAAAGTGAAAGTTGACTCATTATCTAGAAACCAATGACAAGTAGCAAAAACAATGACAAACACCAGGTCTGATATCAGAACATATCATAAGAAGCATAAATCAGATGGCCAATTCAGAATAGAAGAGTCTGTTCTTCAAAGAATCATGTTAAAACAATTATTGGTAACCAAGTATCTTGCCTCAAGTGTAGTTGTAATAATGGATACTTCAACTTGAAATTAGATACGATGAAGACATTGTCATGACACAACACCAAAATTGCCATGTAAGAGCTAATAAAACAAATTGTCTTCTTGTGCAAAAACTTACTTTTTGATCAAGCAGAGTTGGAGTGTCTTCAGCTCTGTTATCATTGTCCAATTTGAGAACATCATGGAGCTGAAAGCGCCTAAAGAAAAGTTGATGGACCTCAATTCTAGAATAAGTATATTGTAAAAAGTCATGAAAGGAAATTCTAGAATTAGAACGTTAGGTGGAATTGAAAAGTTTACTTCTCTTATTTTGTCTAATTTTTTTTTGTTTTGACTTTACTATGGTTACAGTTTTCAGAACTGCCTGATCACCCCAAATATTCCAAAAAAAAAAAGTTCAAATAAATTTACAGAGATTCCAACATCATTCTAGAGAGAAGATGGATAATGTGTTGGAACTCAATTTGAGTCGTATGAATAAAAAATGTTTGTCTAGTGTTTGTTGTTTGAAATGCATAAAATAGAATAGTTTATATTGTGGATAAATCATAACAAGGTTAAATAACCTATTTTATATCAAATTACTATTTGTGTACTTGATCACTACATAAATTTTAACTTGGTTAAAAGTAAAAAGGTCTCTTTAGTTAAAGAGAAGAAACTTGGTCAACAATCAAGTATTCTCTATAATTGATGAATTGATTTTTATCTATTTTGTAACTCCACAATTGATCTTAATGACTCAAAAATTAATTGAGATTAATGAACATTATAGACCACAACAATAAAGATATAAAGTCTCATCTCTCTCATTCATTGGAAAGTGGAGACATGAAAAATATCAACAATCTCTTCACTTTTTTTTCTTTTTTCATGGTTTGTTTTCATGAGAGTACAACACAGAAAAAGTGTGTACGTTAGATTATGTTCTTGAGTTGTGCAAGACATAATAGTTGCAGTTGTATACTAGGATTCAGAACCCCATGCATCCATCACACAAAGAGGTGTTTACAGAATTAAGGAAAGAGATTCATTTCGCCTCTGCAAATCTCATTCCTAAGTCTTGTATCAGTATAGTATATTTATTTATTTTTTATCGATTTATTTAATGTAATTTCTTCATAGATTATCAGTTTGCCCAATTGTAGAACTTGTGTTCCTAAATAATGCTTCTTCAATTTCCTGCAAGTCGAAGAAGAACCCATCCAGTAGAGCTTTTGATCGGATTAAAAAAATCCTGAAATTTACAATTCTGAAACGAATGAGAAGAGAAATCGATTAACATGTAATTTCGTTGTAAGAAGCCTCTCTATATATACTTGAGGACAAAAACCTTTTAAAGCATCAATTATAGCAATATACCCTGCTTGAATAAATCTATAATCATCTTATATCTCTTTTGTTAAGTAAGCTTGATAATAAAATTACCAAAACAAAAAATTTAAGTAACTCCAAGCTCAGCAGTCCAAATATCACAAAGCCAAGCATCCGTCCTCCTCTTTTCTTTCAGAACCTATATTCAAATTCCATACAGAATGAAATGAATAAATCATGCACTGGATTTAAAAATTGTTAACAACAGTTTTCGTGGAGTTTAAATTCCCAAATGTAAAATTGGAAAGAACTTTATAATTTTCAGATATAAAACATTCGAAAGACTTATACTTTACTTGATTTCCTACCATAACGGAATCATTTCCTACCATAACTGAATCATTTCCTTCGATGTATCTTCTTATTCTATTGAATCTCTTCCTGACTCGATAGGAGTGTTACTTAACCTAAGGATCCTTAATGTGACTGGGAACAATCTAATGAAGCTTGAGAAACTGAACTTGGATCAGAACCCGCTTGAGATACCGTCTCAAGAAGTGGCTAAACAAGGAGCTGAAGCAGTTATAGAGTTTATGAGGAGGAACAGAGGATTGGCGTTGAAGCTGAGAGACATGGAGATACAAGTTGGGTTTATTGGGGAACTTCCATTGTTACTAATCTTGTTTCTGGAGTTACTCAGACCATTGGAGCTTCTGCTGCTGCTAAAGATAACAAGTCTCGAGACTTGCACTTGTATCATCAACTCTGATTTCTCTTATATTTTCATTTAATCTAAAGTTTTAATATCTGAACCAAAATTTGGAGCACGACTTACTTCTGACATTAAATGCATCAAATAAAAATTATATATATTTTCTTTATAGTTGAATTATACAAATTTCAAGTAACAAATGAATTTTTCAGAACCAAATAAGCTTCACAGAGACGAACACTTGACTTGAGCAACAAGAAAGCAATAGAAAAAGAATCACACCACCAATACTTATTAGATCCGTTGGGTTAAACTTCTACTCATCGACAACAATTTGCAGAACATCTTCCTTGGATATCTTGGGATTG
>JAKUCM010005598.1:0-25714 GCA_023374145.1 Lepidium sativum
GAGAGAGAAAATATTTATTTTTGATTTTTTATATAAAAGTTTATAATAAAATCTACCTTAAAATTAGGTTTAAGAGGTAATTATAAATCTTAGATTAATTTTGTCATATAATTTTTATATATAATTCTACTAATTATAATGAAATTATTATATTTTATTTGATTAAAGAGCTGAAAATGGAATACTGGTTTCTTTAAATTTATGTAAAATTGATATTAAAAATGTATATAGCGTGTAGAGGTATGCCAACATTAATGGATGACATAGACTAAAAAAAGAATTACTCCAATTCAACAAAGATAAAAACTATAAATATAATCAGTAAATTCATATAAAAATTACCAAAAAGAAAATAGTAAACAAAGTAATAAAATATACATCTTATACAACGGCAAGGGATCCTCTATCCCCATACTTATTTATCTTATGCACGGAGGTTTTAATAACTAGGATGATGAAGGCCAGTGAGGATAATTGTATTACTGGGATAAAAGTGGCACGCACTAGTCCGTCGATTTCGCATCTTCTTTTTGCGGATGATACGTTATTTTTCTGTAAAGCTAACTCAGTCGAGGCAACATATATTCTTCAGATACTCGATGAATATAAGCGTATGTCAGGTCAGAAAATTAATTTTGATAAGTCCTCGATCCAATTTGGGAAGCATGTTGGGCTGGACATTCGAAAAGAAATCCAACAAATATTGGGAATTAGTACAAGGGATGGTCTAGGACAGTATTTAGGTCTCCCGGAAATCATAGCAGGGTCTAGAACAAAAGTCTTTGCTTTTGTAGCTGAAAAGCTCCAGGCTCGGTTATCTACATGGTCTAATAAATTCCTCTCCAAAGCGGGGAAGGAGATCTTGATTAAGTCTATTTTAACGGCGTTGCCAACTTATGTGATGAGCTGTTATAGACTTTCGAAGAGTGTAATTCACAATGTTCAATCCGCCGTAGCTAATTTTTGGTGGTCTAGTTCAGGGTCTACCAGAGGTATCCATTGGAAAAAATGGAAAGATTTATGCCACCCGAAATCCAGTGGTGGTTTGGGTTTTCGCCTGTTAGAGGACTTTAATTCAGCTCTTTTAGCTAAACAAGTGTGGAGATTACTGGCGTTCCCATATTCCTTGTTGGCAAAAGTGCTCAAGGGGAAGTATTATAGGGACACAACTCTTATGGACGTAACTATTAGGGGAAATGTGTCATATGGATGGCGGAGTATTATGTCGGCACGATCTTTACTAGCCAACGGGTTAATTAGGAGCTTGGGAGATGGAAGAAGTACTGGTATTTGGAAAGATCCTTGGATACCTGACGTTATGCCAAGGGCAGGGGAATGATCAGATTCACACATCTTTCCAGATTTGACAGTGAATCAATTTATAGATTCCCGAACAGGGCAGTGGAATCAGACTCTAGTCAAGCAATAATTTGGACAGAAGGATGCCCAACTGATTTTGGCAATCCGATTACCAGGATGTCCGAAACAGGATTCCTGGAGCTGGTACTATACAACATCAGGAAGATACACGGTTAAGTCGGGTTATCAATTGGCTGTCAGCGCACGAGATATGGATAAGAATTGTTATGGTCCCTTGTTTGCCCTGTTACATAAGGAATGTTGGAAGTTAGATTGTCCACCAAAATTGAAACACTTTCTTTGGCAGATATTGTCAGGATGCCTGGCAGTCCACCAAAATTTGGTCAAACGTGGTTTTGGAAACGATATGAGGTGTAGTAGATATGGGGCGGATCTCGAATCGATATACCATGTTTTATTTGAATGTCCCCCAGCACGTCAAGTTTGGGCCTTATCAACGATATCGAGTCCACTTGGAATTTTTCCGGGTGGATCAGTTGGGTATAATTTGGATTATTTGATTACACGTGTACGAAATCAGATAGAGTGCGCCAGCTTTCCATGGATTACTTGGTACATCTGGAAAGCACATAACGAGTTTTGCTTCTTGCACGTTGATCTTGACCCCAGGATCATAGTGGAAAGAGCGACAACATAGTACACGGAATGGACTCTGGCTCGTCGAAATACTCCAGTCCCGCAGGTACTGAGAGCTTATAACCTTGACAGGATCAAGGCTCCTTGGATATTTCCTACCACAGCTAATCAAAGTTTCACGGGCTATAAATGCTTTGTGGACGCGTCCTGGAAGGATATTGACCTCTTTTCAGGGGTTGGTTGGGTTTGCTTTCCAGATTCGATGGACGGAGTATGCTCGGGATCGTTCAGGATTCATCGGTGTTTATCGGCTCTTCATGCGGAGCTTGAGGCAGTACTTTGGGTTTTGAGAGCGCTTGTGGAGTTTCACATCCAGGAAGTGGAGATCTCGACGGATTGCGAGACGGTTTTTGCTATAATCTAGCAATCCGAGGAGTGGCCGGCGTTCATATCTTACCAGGAGGAGTTTCAAAGACTACGTCTACGGTTTTCTTCTTGTCTTTTATCGGTCATCCCCCGTCAATTAAATCATAAAGCTGATGCTCTTGCCAAGTTCGGCCGAGTTTCTGTTCTGTGATTTGGTTGGGTCTGGTTTATCCTCGTCTTATCGTTGAAAAAAAAAATATATATACATCTTATACATAACAAGTTAGCGAAATTTTAGAATCAATTTTCAAATCAGTTTTCTTTCAATGATAGTCACATCTTTTTGTGTGAAATGGTTGAACAACTATCAATATATCCATCTATTTTATTTTTTAATTTGAAATAGTATTTAAAAATATATGAGTTCAAACTCGATGTATACTGAACCGAACCATATGCGAAAAATAAAAATATCCGAATATTTTAAATCAAAAGAACTAAAATACCGTATTAGAAGAACCGAACCCGATAAAATACGAGAAATGAGTTCTAAATATATGTATCCGAAAAATTGAATCAAAACTCGAACTTGAATCAAATCTAAACCAAATTTATACCTGATATATTTTATTTAATTTTAGCTTAAAAAGATTTTTGTCTATTTAATTTTTATTAATTTTAAGAGTTTTTGTATAGAAGTTTGTAATATTTTCATCATAAATATATTTTTAAGGATAAGTATAAATCATACAATAATTTTATCCTAAAATTTATAATATTTATAACAAGTACACGTATGTACAACTGCTAGCTAATGAAAATCTTAAAAATCGTTAACTAAATTTCGAGGATCGATCATGTGGAAGAGTCAACGGAAACAATTAGTTAGGTAACTCTTTTTATTATAACGTATTTATAATTATTATGTTATACTATAGAAAAAGAGTTTGTTATGAAACATTCAGGTATTTGTGAATATAAAACTCATCTTTCATTGATAATGAGAGAAATTACAGAGAGTTCTACACTTTTAGAGTTCTTTCTCTTAACAATTGGTGCGTAGTGAGCTGACTTCAATGTATGTTATCACCCGATCATATGATACAGTCATGGATGGTGATGAGTTGTCTTGGATGTCAAGAGTCGAATAACGAATGGACAGAGTCGATGCTAGGTTAAATGATTCGAAGAAGTATATATCAAAACCTATGAAGGCCACAAAATCAACAATCGGGTCAAGAATTATGTTATCGGATCGAGTTTATAATCGGACCAAAATTATCCGTCAATTGGTTCGGGATAATGATCGGAGCAGAAGACGGAATGGAAAGGGTCATCGGATCGAGGAATCGTGAACCGCGGTACGAGCCGGTACGTACCGCGGTCGGAGCATCAGATCGAGAAATCGTGTCCCGCGGCACGTACCGCGGTCGGAGGATCGAACCGAGCATCGGTGTCCTGCGGTACATGTCAGTATGTACCGCAGGTAAGTATCGGGTCGAGAATTCTATGCCCTGCAGTACATGGCAGTACTTACCGCGGGTAAGAAAAGAGTCGAGGAAGATACGTCATGCGGTACGCATCAGTACGTACCGCGGGTAAGCCAAAGGTCCGAGATTCCGCGTACCGCGGTACGAAGAAGTGCATGCTACAGACGACCCACAATCGAGTCAACGATCGAAGCCAAAAAGTCAACGTTTCGGAAAGACTTGAATTTCAAGTCGTTGGAGGCTAACGACTATTTGAGGCATACTTAGAGTGTAACTAGGTCCTAGATGACAGTTGGAGGGTTAAGAAGGACATGTGACCTTATCCATTTAAGGGAGGATCGAGACTAAGGTGAAGTCGCTATCTCTCGGGAGATGGGACTGTCTTGGGAGCGGCCCACCTCGGAATTCACAGTGTCTCACTCCTCCTCCAATGGTCACATTAGAGGCGGCTAGGGCTCCTTTTTTGCGAAAAGTTGTACTCTATTTATATGCTTCCAATATCATTGTAATGACTATTTTGAATGAATAATCTTGATGATATTTTCGATTCTCTCCATTAGTCTCTTTGTTCTTTCGAAATTCTCTTTTTCTTTTGTCTAAAATCTTACATGGTATCAGAGCTTTGCTCTTGATTCTCTCTAGACTTCCGCTCGTACACTCTTAAATCTCCATTCTCGTTTCTCACTTATGATTCTCCATCTCTTTTCTTCAACATCTTCAACTTTTTTTTTCAAGAAACTCTATTTTATCCAGTGGATAATACTTGGAAAATCATGGAACACAACAAGGCCTTGATTATTCTGACTGTTCTCAAAGGGAACAATTATTTGGTGTGGGCTCGGACAGCCAAAACTACGATTTGTGGCCGTGGATATTGGAGACACATCGTGAGGACAAAATCTCCAATAGAAAAATTTCAAACTCATCGGAAGAAGATGAAGAATTTCAAAGTGATGATGAGAAGCTTGATCAAGAAGAAAAATGGTACCAAGAAGACCAAGTTGTCAAAGCCATCATTCAAAACTCACTTGAAACCTCAATTCTTGAAGCATATTCGTATTGTGAAAGTGCAAAAGAATTGTGGGATACACTCAAAAAGGTATTCGGTGACATCACTAATATCACACGAGTCTTCAAAGTTCAAAATGAGCTAAATGAACTTCGACAAGAGGATTCAAATTTTTCCAAACACTTTGGTACATGGAGATCACTTTGGGCCGAATATGAAGCGCTTAGACCATGCACCGTGGATCCGGAAATTCTTCAAGAACGATGGGAGCAAGATAAGGTTTTTAGTCTCCTATTAACCTTAAATCCGGAGTTCAATGATCTCATTAAACATATCCTAAGAGATAAGAAGATGCCAAGTCTTGAAGAGATTTGTTCCCGTTTACACAAGGAGCAAGGGTCAAGTGGTTTGTTCGGTGGAAGGAAGGAGCTTCCAACGGCTAACCGAGTGATATACAAGCGTGACGACAAAAGGAAAAATATCACGTGTGATCATTGTAAGCGTATTGGTCACGTGAAGGATAAGTGCTGGATTTTACACCCACATCTTAAGCCAAGTAAGTTCCAAAAAGACTCCAAGGCGAATCTTTCTCAAGGAATGGAAGAGGAGCCGACTCAAGCCAACTCTTCCGGTCAAGGGGAAAGCTCATCCAAAAGGAGTCAAGAAGGGAGTGCTATGGCTACCTCAACAAATGATGTGGTAAAGAAATTCGACTTGGAAGCTCTCATGAAAGCTATTGCTTCACTCACCAATTCCGGTACCACTTTCTTTACTCATAAACCAAGTAGGAGCCTAGTAGTAGATTCGGGTGCTTCTCATCATATGATTAGCAACCCGAGTCTTCTTGAGAATATAAATCCTACTCTAGGCAATGTAGTAGTGGCTAAGGGTGAGAAAGTAGCAATACAAGGCTTAGAAAATTTAAAAGTATTTGAGAAAAATACTAAAGCTTTCTATATGCAGAAATTTAACTCCAATTTCCGTTAAGAGAATTACTTCCGATTTAAATTGTCATGCAATATTTGGGCCTAATGAAGTTTGGTTTCAGGATATTAAAAGTGGCAAGCTCATCGGAAAGGGAGAGACACAAGGCGATCTCTATGTGCTTGAGGATTCTATCTCAAATGCAATTATCCTATCTTTATTTAGCTCTAATGTTCTTAAGTGTTTAAATGCCGTTTGACATGCTAGATTAGGACATCCTCATGCTCGTGCTTTAGGATTAATGTTGCCTAATGTTTCCTTTGATCATTTAAATTGTGAAGCTTGTATTATGGGAAAACATTGCAAATCAATATTTCTGAATTCTAGTACCATTTATGAAAATTGTTTTGATTTAGTTCATTCCGATGTTTGAACATCTCCTTGCACATCTAGGGATAACCTCAAGTATTTTGTGACATTCATAAATGAAAATTCCAAATATACTTGGCTTACACTGATTCCATCTAAAGATCGTGTATTTGATGCATTCTTAAATTTTCAAAATTATGTAACTAATCAATTCAATGCTAATATAAAGGTACTGAGATCGGACAATGGTGGAGAATATACAAGCACTAAATTTCGTGAGCACCTAAGCAAACATGGCATAATCCACCAAACGAGTTGTCCCTACACCCCTCAACAAAGTGGAGTGGCCGAAAGAAAGAATAGACATCTAATGGAAGTAGCACGATCCATGATGTTCTACATGAAGGTACCTAAGAAGTATTGGGGAGATGCGGTCATGGCTGCATGCTATCTTATCAATCGGATCCCAACAAGAGTTTTGAAGGATGCATCGCCATTTGAGGTACTAAATGGTAACAAATCATTCATTGATCACCTTAGATTATTTGGATGTGTTTGTTTTGTGTTGATTCCAGGGGAAAAAAAGAAGTAAATTAGACTCAAAGAGCACCAAGTGCATGTTTCTTGGATACTCTACAACACAAAAGGGGTACAAGTACTTTGATCCGACAAACAATAGGACGTATGAATCACGGGATGTCAAATTCCTAGAAGAGCAAAGCTACTTCGATAAGATAGATTAGGACAGCTTGAAGGACCTCTCTAATTCTGCCTCGGATAGGGCGGCAAGCCTTCGACACCTCCTTAGTCATTTGGGAAATTCCATCCGGGAAAATGTGGTGGAACCGAACCATAGTGGGAATAGGGATGAAGAGACATCTAATGTTCCAGCCTCTCCACAAGAATCTCCACAAACATGTTCACAAGAAATAGGAAGCAACACCTCCGAAGGTGGAATGGACCTACCGGAGGAGAATGTGTCCGAAAATCATGAAGAGAGGGAAGAAAACTTGAGCACTAGAGATATTCATACAAATGAGGATTCCAGCACTCAAAACATTCAGCAAATACCCTTACGGAGAAGTACAAGGATAAGGAAAGAACCGGGAAAGTGTTGCAATACAACAGTCTACTACAACAATGAAGCGGTGGCTCATCCGATCCAAGAAAAGTGTTCTCTTGCCCTCTTGCCTTCCAATCATAAGGCTTACCTTGGAAAAATAGAGATGCACCACATACCAAAATCCTATGAAGAAGCAAAGAACACCAAAGAATGGTGTGAGGCCGTAAATGTCGAAGCTAGTGCTATGGACAAAAATAATACATGGGAGGAAGCTACTCTACCTCCGGGAAAGAAAGCTGTGAGTTCTAGATGGATCTTCACAATTAAATTTAGAAGCACTGGGGAAATAGAGAGGCACAAAGCTCGGTTAGTGGCAAGAGGATTTACACAAACATATGGAGAGGACTATGTGGAGACGTTTGCACCGGTTGCTAAGTTACATACTGTCCGAGTAATGTTATCTCTTGCCACTAACCTCTCATGGGAATTTTGGCAAATGGATGTGAAGAACGCCTTCCTTCAAGAAGTATATATGCATCCACCACCGGAACTTGAACACAAGGTTGCTCCCGGGAAAGTGTTGAGGTTACGCAAGGCAATTTATCACAAGAGCTTGGTATCACAAGCTAAGCACCACTCTCTTAGATCGAGGATTCAAAAGATCGGAGGCCGACCATACACTTTTCCATCTACATGGCAACAAGGGAATTGTGTTAGTCCTCATCTATGTGGATGACTTGATCATTTCCGGCAATGACAAGGATGGTATCGCCTCTAATAAATCCTATCTCAAATCTGTTTTTGATATTAAAGATCTTGGAGAGCTAAAGTACTTTCTAGGGATTGAAGTGTGTCGTACACCAGAAGGCCTCTTCATGTCCCAAAGAAAGTACACCCTTGATCTCTTATGTGAAATAGGAAAATTAGGTTGTAAGCCTTCCAAAACACCCCTAGAAGACGGCTACAAGGTCTCGAGAAAGGGGGAGAAAAATGACAAACCACTTCAAGATGCAACCCAATATAAACGTCTTGTTGGAAAATTGATCTACTTGACCATAACAAGACCGGATCTGTGCTTTGCCATCAACCAAGTGAGTCAACACATGTAAAATCCTACAAGATACCATTGGAGCATGGTGGATCGGATCTTGTGTTATCTCAAGAAAGCCCGGGACAAGGTATTTGGATGGGAAAGAATGACAACACCGAGATAGTAGGATATTGTGATGCGGATTAGGCCGGGGATCGAAATGATAGAAAGTCAACCACCGGCTATGTCACCTTCATCGGAGGGAATATGGTAATATGGAAAACAAAGAAGCAAAATGTTGTATCATGCTCAAGCGCCGAGGCGGAGTATAGAGCAATGAAGAACCTTACAAATGAGTTGACATGGTTGAAAGCACTTCTAAAGGATCTTGGAATTGAGCAAGCAAACCCCATCATTGTGCATTGTGACAATGAAGCCGCAATACACATAACATCCAACTCCATGTTTCATGAGAGGACAAAGCACATAGAGATTGATTGCCACAAAATTCGGGAAAAGATCCTTGAAGGAGTCATTCTACCATGTTTCACAAAAAGTGAGGATCAATTGGTGGATATCTTCACCAAGGCCGCGAGTCACAAGGTATATGATCACATATACCCAAAGCTTGGACTTGTGGATCTCACTCGCCCTTGATCAAAGGTCCCCTTTCTCACGGCTCGTACACACTTTTTCCCTTAAGAGAGTTTTGTCCCAAAGTGGTTTTCTCTCTAAAGGTTTTTAATGAGGTATGGTCGTGGGTCTTCCAAGTTTAACATCTACTATGTAGACAGTTAACTTGAGGGGGACTATTGATCAAGACCTATCAAGACCACAAAATCAACAATCGGGTCAAGAATTACGTTATCGGGTCAATGTTATAATCAGACCGAAACTATGCGTCAATCGGGTCGGGATAACGATCGGAGCAGAAGACGGAACGGAATGGGTCATCGGATCGAGGAATCGTGAACCGCAGTACGAGCCAGTACGTACCGCGGTCGGAGCATTGGATCGAGAAATCGTGTCCCGCGGCACGTACCGCGGTCGGAGGATCGAACCGAGCATCGGTGTCCTGCGGTACATGTCAGTACGTACCGCATGTAAGTATCAGGTCGAGGATTCTATGCCATGCGGTACATGGCAGTACGTACTACGGGTAAGAAAAGAGCCGAGGAAGATACGTCATGTGGTACGCATCAGTACGTACCGCAGGTAAGCTGAAGGTCCGAGATTTCGCGTACCATGGTACGAAGAAGTGCGTGCCGCGGACGACCCACGGTCGAGTCAACAATCAAAGCCAAAAAGTCAACGTTTCGGAAAGACTTGAATTTCAAGTCGTTGGAGGCTAACGATTATTTGAGGCATACTTAGAGAGTAACTAGGTCCTAGATGACCGTTGAAGGGTTAAGAAGGACATATGACCTTATCCATTTAAGGGAGGATCGAGACTAAGGTGAAGTCGCTATCTCTCGGAAGATGAGACTGTCTTGGGAGCGGCCCACCTCTGGATTCACAGTGTCTCATTCCTCCTCCAACGGTCACATTAGAGACGGTTAGGGCTCCTTTTTCGGGAAAAATTGTTGAATGAATAATCTTGATGATATTTTCGATTCTCTCCATGAGTCTCGTCTCTTTGTTCTTTCGAAATTCTCTCTTTCTTTTGTCTAAAATCTTACAAGAAGAAACGAGAGGACCGATATAAAGCGATGAGTACACAACTATTGGAGATTCTTTGGTTGTTAGGCCCTCAAAGACAACCTGTTCAGGTACGTCTCCGTGTTCCAGTTCCACTAGTTATTGTTTTTGATCATACGATTGTTGGTGTGGCTTCTGTGATTACGAATAGAGAAGCTACGTTACTGATTTTTGAAAGAACATATGCTCATACATGGTTAAGTCTGGTTGAAAGGTTATTTTTATCTTGTCAAGTACTCGAATGCTCAAAATTTGATTTGGTTTCTTTGAGTTTATCGGGAAAAGTCCTCAATTGGTTTGATTGGGAGGTTAGTCGTGCTCTATTCATAGATTGGGAGGATTTCCGATCGAAATTCCTGTTACGATTTGGTAGAAGTCGTAGTGTTTTACCAGTGGATCGTATTTTTACTCTGGCTCAAAGTGGATATATTGAGGATAATGTTGAAGAATTTCGAAGACTTTCTGCTCCAATATCTGATCTTTTGGATAAACATATCTTCAAGAAAGGATTGAAGCCTGAATTGCAGACGTTAATCAAGATGCAGAGTTTACTAGAGATGATCATTTTTGTTTTAGATATGGCTCCTGATGTCAACTCGCAACAACTATTTACTTCTACTTATTATGTTAAAGATAATCACCATTTATACGAAGGCAGATTGTTTTTACCTTGCAGTTCCACTTTCATTCCTTTACTTCTTTCAGAATATCATGACTCTTTGGTTGGTGGTCATTCTGGAGTTTTAAAACCATGAAGCGACTGCAGATTCAATTCTATTGGCGAGGCATGAAATCAACTACTGAAAGATACATTGTGGAGTGTACTACCTGTCACACTCACAAGTATAACACTTTGAGTCATGCAAGTTTGTTGCAGCCTCTTCCAATACCATATAAGATTTGGTCCCACATATGAATGGGTTTCATTTAGGATCTTCCTCTTTCTAGTGGCGCCAATGTTATTTTGGTCGTAGTTAATCGTTTAAGCAAATTTGGACACATCATTAGCTTTAAACATCCATTCTCTAGTGCAAATGTTGCTTTGAAATTTTCTAAGGAGATCATTAGACTACATGGAGTACCAGAATCTATTGTCTCTGATTGTGATAAGATTTTTCAAAGAAACTTTTGGAAGGAATGCTACCGCTTGGCTCATACCAAATTCAGGTTTTCCACGGCTTACCATCGTAAATCAGATGGCCAAACAGAAGTGGTAAACATAACTCTAGAGACTTACCTCAAGTGTTTTGCTTTGTCTCATCCTCGTAAGTGGCATTCTTTCTCCGCTAGACTTAATTCTAGTACAGCACTTCATATCATATTGCTCTTCACACTACTCCATTCAAATTAGTGTACGGACGAGATCTCTTAGAGCATCAGCATCAGTGAACCCCCTAGGGATTCTTTTTTCAATTTTTTTTAATTTTTTTAATTTTTTTTTTCCCTAAGAACCCCCTTTTAGTGAACCCTCAATGTGGATGGTCTTAGGATCAACAACCAATTTCAAGCTGGAAAAATCCTTACAAGAAAGAGATCTGATGTTGTTTGAAATAAGACACTTTTTCAGTGAGCTTAAGATATTATGAAGAATCCAACTAACAAGCATATAAGAGATTTGGAATTCAAGGCAGGTGAGAAAGTATTTCACAAGTTGAGGCTTTATTGCAAACATTCAGTCACCAAACACTTGTTTCATAAATTATTTGCTCGTTTTTATGATTCTTTTGATGTTGGATATGCATCATAAGCTAAAGATTTGGAAGTTTTGATCGAATGGGAAGGTTTACTGGACCATGAGAACAACTGGATGAAGATGAGTGATTTAGTTCGCTAATTCCCTTTGTTCCAGTTTTGGAGAAAAGCTGTTTTCCTACTGTTGGTAATTGATATGCCTTGGAATGCATGTATACGATTGATGACAGTGAATAAGCGGCTAGCTAATGAGAAGACTGAAAACACTAATTAACGAACACAATCAATTAGTTAGCTCTTTTCATTTTAATGAATTAATAATCATTCTGTTATACAGAAATCGAGTTTGTTTTCTGAATCATTCATGCATCTGTTGTAGATGTAAAACTCATCTTTCATTGATAATAATAAAAAGTTACAAAGAGTTCTTTATATTTTGAGTTTTTTTTTCATAACAATGGAATATATCAAATATGTGCACATTTAGAACAAAAGGCTAGAAAAAATATTGTAATGTTGTAACATTTTACTTGCAATGAATTATCTATTACTTTTAATACCACAAATATACATTCAATATAATTACATATAAAAAACTCAAATAAAATAAATAACAATTTGCAAATAATGAAATCATGACAACCAGGAAATAGACACATAAATACTCATATTTTCCAAAAACTATCATCAAACAAATCTAATAAAGTGGTGTGAAGAATTATGTCTACCTTTCCTTATAGAAAAAATGGATAAAAAATCCCTCAACTTTATAAAAAAACATGAAACAACCTTAACATTGCTTAGTAGATTCAAAACTCTTAACTTCTTAAAAGGTATGAAAAAACAGTGAAATGTAGTTTTGTAATTCAGAATATTTTCATGTTTTTGCATCTAATTTGATCTACTAGACTTTCTCGAGTAAAAAGATCAAACAAAATATGAGATCTTCGTCCAATAAGTTATTGGGAAAAATGTTGATCAAAGCCTATAAATTCAAAAAAGTGACGTTTAAAGCACACACATTTTCACGACCTGGTCAAAACCTCATCTTTTCTTTGACTGAGATATTAAAGGTTTGTCGTTAAGTAAATTACGGAGTTAATCACCTGTTAGTGGTGTCGTTAATTCCAAACGACGACATTTTAACCCACGACTAAATCCCTAAATCCCAATCCCTAATTCTCTAAATCCCTAAACCCACGACTATTGTTGGAACAAAGCAAAAGGTAGAAGACTATGTGGCTGATTGGTACACCACTAGCTTGTGGCAGCAAACATACGAAGATGGTATTAGACCTGTACAAGGACCTCTTATGTGGCCCAAACAGAATAGAATAGGTGTTCTTCCACCTCCATCAAGAAGAGGTAATCCTGGGAGGCCAAGCAACCATGCTAGGAGAAGAGGAGTCAATGAAACAACAGCCTCTTCAAGCACCAGACTGTCTCGCAAAACCAACAGAATTATGACCTGTTCCAACTGCCAAGAAGAAGGACACAACAAACAAAGCTGTAAGAACCAGAGGGTTGAGCCGCAGCCAAAAAAACCAAGAGGCCGACCAAGAATAAAATTTTCTGGACTAGCTTATCAAGCTTCTCAAGGTGAAGCTTCTCAAGGTCAAGCTTCTCAGTTACAGCCGCAGCCACTTCAAGCTTCTCAAGCTCAAGCCTCGCAGCCACAACCGCAGCCACAACCGCAGCCACAGCCTCAGCCACAGCCACAGCCTCAGCCACAGCCTCAGCCACAACCGCAACCTCAGCCTCAGCCACAACCGCAGCCTCAGCCTCAGCCACAGCCACAGCCACAGCCACAGCCCTGGGAGCAGCCACAACCGAAAGATCACAGTCTGGATGGGGTATTTGGTTTAATTTTTCCAACTAAATATGTAGGGTTCTTGTCTTATTTTGCTATTATGAATTGTTTGTCGCATCTTTTGAATACATTGGCTGTCTAAAGATAATATTATCTTTGACTATTAAAGTTTGCTTCTTTACTTACTTTTAAGCACATTGATTCCCACATTTGTCGGCCACTTTAAAATATAATAACCAAACGTTGAACAAAGATGTCATTCCATTACACTAACATCCAAAAATGGAAAAACAACACATGGCTACACATGGCCTTACACTAATCCAACGTAATCTTCACACTACAACAAGTGATCCTATAACAAGTGATTTTTGGTTTGTGTCTTCGACGTTAACATCACGACATCTAGCCCACACGCACACTTCGTCGGAAGTCATGGCCAGAGAAATCGGGAAGAAATTTAGGATTTAGGGATTTAGTCGTGTGTTAAAACATCGTCGTTTGGAATTAACGATACCATTAACAGACGATTAACTCCGTAATTTACTTACGATACAACTTAACGACGGGCCTTTAATATCTCAGTCAAAGAAAAGATAAGGTTTTGACCAACTCGTTAAAATATTTGTGCTTTAAACGTCGCTTTTTTGAATTAACAGGCTTTGATCAACATTTTTCCCATAAGTTATTTCAAAATCTTTAAATATTATCTAGTATTATTGAAGACTGCTCTTCTTTATAGTGGTTTTATCTTCTTAACTGAAAATCAAAAGGTAAAGATACAAATCTTTTACTTTTATTGTCTAGTTCTGAAAATAAAGGCAAAGCTCGATTGATTTGGTTTTATGGGTGTACATAGCCCTGGGCTTATTACCCGGAACCGAATACCCGAATGAGAACCGAACCGAAACTTCGGTTCCGAGTAATATTCGGGTATTAGTAGAAGTATCAATCCGGTCTCAGAGTTGTGTACCCACGGGTATCGGTTCGGTTCGGGTAATACCCGATACCCGTTCGGGTACCCGTGTGACTCTTCACTTAACTCCTACACGCGCGTGACTGACATTGACTCTTCATTTCACCTCCTCTCTCTTCTTTCTCTCTTGTCGCGAAGGCGATTTTTTCGCGATTTCTCTCTTCTCTTCTCTGCGTAATCTTCTCTTCTGGATTCTCTGTAAAAACAAACTGGAAGACCAGAGTTCACCACGGTATCGTCACTCGCCTCCTCCGCCGCTATTGTCTCCTCAATCGGCGTTTTCGCAAGCTAGATCCCAGGTAAAATTTCAAATCGATTTTGGTTTTCGAATTAGTTTTGTTTTCGAAACGAGTTTGGTTTTCTATTACGAATCTAGTCTTCAATTTTAAGGTTTTGGATTTTAGGATTTTCGATTTTAGGATTATCGATTTTAGGATTTTCGATTTTAGGGTTTTTGATTTACGGTTTTCGATTTAGGGTTTTCGATTACGAATGTAGCATATATTTTAGGATTTTTGATTTTATGTAATTTTGATTTAACAAGTCTCAATCTAAAATTAGGGTTTTCGATTTTGAAAATTTTTAGGGCTTTTTGATTTTAGATGTAGGATTCAAATGTTTATGTAGATTTATCAAAGAATGTGATACGAAATCGCCACAATTGTATGCAATTTTGATTTAAAAGATTCGATCTAAAATTAGGGTTTTCGAATTGAATTTTTTTAGGGCTTTTTGATTTTAGATGTAGGATTCAAATGTTTGTGTAGATTTATCAAAGAAATTGATACAAAACCGCCACAATCGTATGTAATTTTGATTTAAAAAGATTCGACCTAAAATTAGGGTTTTCGATTTTGAAATTTTTTAGGGCTTTTTCATTTTAGATGTAGGATCCAACAAGTCTTATAGTTTTGTTTAAGGATATGGTACGAAATCCTTAGAATCATATGTAGTTTTGATTTTAAGTGTTCCGATTTAATTTAGGGTTTCGAATTAAATCTGATATGTTCCAATTAAATGTAGGACTTTTAGGGATTTGAATGATTTGGCTGAATGATTTGGTTGAGTTATACAGAATCATTTTTATGTAGTTAAATGGTAATGTTTCTTGCTCTGTTAAATAACCATTCTTGGTAATGTACGTTGGTTGTTAATGTGCATTGGTAGTTATTAGTTAATGTCTGTGTTTGGTTTACTATGATGAATGATAACTGATGAATGATGAATTAATGTCTGTTGTTGCTTGTGCAGATGGCATCGTCAGATCATCCACCACCGACTACAACTGAAGATAATCCAAATACGCCTAACTCGGGGAATAAGCGGAAAGAGATTGAGGGTGTAGTTGGTGATGACAGCAAAGGGAAAAAAAACCGAGGAGTTCAGTCTGGGATAACTTCACCAGACTGAAGGACAACTATGACAAAGCTACGTGCAATCACTGTGGCAGGGTGCTGACTTGTCCAACCTCATCTGGGACATCAAACATGAAGAAACATCTTAACTCATGCAAGCAATACCAGGTATGGCTCACCGAACAGAAACAACTAGTTTTTACTGATGATGCTAGGCTTCGTTTAGGAAAGGTTTCTGATAAAGAATTTAGGGATGCAACAAATGAATTATTAGTAACTGTTGAATTACCATTGTCGTTTGTAGAGAGTCAACCCTGGAAAACCTTCTGCAGTAGGATTAGGTTACCAAAACCCCATTCACGTAGAACTGCAACCAGAGACATTTATGAGTTGTATGAAAAAAAAACCGAAATTAGAAAAATACTAAGTGATAATAGGCAAAGATTATCACTCACAACTGATATTTGGGTAGCTTCTTGTACTAGAGCTAGTTATATGGTCATAACAGCACATTACATTAACCAGAATTGGAAATTGCAGAAGCTAATAATAGGGTTTAAAAATGTACCTGATCATAGGGGGGTAACAATTTCTAAATGTTTAGTTGATTGTTTGGCTGAGTGGGGTATATAGAGGGTGTTTAGCATAACAGTTGATAATGCAACTACTAACACTAGTGCAATGGGTAAATTTAAAGAAGAGTTTAGACTAGTAGGCGATGAAGCTTTAGTGTTGGATGGTGATTACTTGCATGTCAGGTGTGCCACACATATCTTGAATTTGGTTGTCAAAGATGGGTTGTCAGAGATAGATGATAGTGTTTCTGGAATTAGGAATGCTATCAACTTTGTGAGGTCTTCTGGAAATAGACAGAAGTCGTTTGAGCTGCGGGTTGATAGTGGGAAAATTCATAGGGGAAGTCTTCCATTAGATGTAGGAACTAGATGGAATTCAACATATTTGATGCTTAATCAAGCATTGAAGTTTAGAGTTGCTTTCGATAAGATGGAGGAGGAAGATGTGCCTTATAGGTCATATTTTTTTGGGACAGTTGATGGAAAGAAAAGAGTTGGACCTCCAGTTTCTACTGATTGGGAATCAGTAGAAGCTCTTCTGAAAGTGTTAGTACTGTTTTACAAAAGTACAATGGTTTTGTCAGCTTCAACTTCCACCTATTCGTATCTTTGTTACAATGAAATTGTAACAATTGCCTTAAATATTCAATCTTATAGTAAGGGTAATAACCTTGCTTTGAAGAAGAAAGCAATGGCTATGTCTGAAAAACTAGACAAGTATTGGAGTCCAACAGAAATCAACAATATGATCATAGTTGCTAGTGTCTTCGATCCTTCTAAGAAGATGAAGTTTGCACAGCTATGCTTTGAGAAGTTGTATGGTAAAGACAGCCGAGAAGTTGCTCAGTTAAACAGTGCGGTTATGGACATATTGGTGAGATTGTTCGATGAGTACAGCAGCACACACATCACACCAGCCTTTCTTACAAATTCAGCTCACTCAAATGTTAACTCGTCCTACTCACAAGAGAATTCTGCATCGGAGAGAATGGAACCAATATCAGTGGATAATGATCTTGGGTATGAGAGAATGGATTCTCTCTACATAGAACTTGTGACTGAGATAGGATCGCAAGATGAGAGTACAGAATTAGAAATATACCTAAAAGAAAAGGTAGAGAATCCTAATCTCATGGCTGGGGCAAATTATTATGTGTTGTCTTGGTGGAAACAGAACTCGATGAAGTTTCCAATTCTTTCTGATATTGCAAAGGATGTACTTGCAATGCAAATATCGTCAGTAGCATCTGAATCACCATTTAGCACTAGTGGAAGGGTTTTAGAGCCATCAAGGAGTTGTTTAACCAATCATTCGATTGAAGTGTTGATGTGTGTTCAACAATGGTTGAAATGTGAAGTGAATGGCAGTGAGAAAGGCGTTATGACAATACAAGAGATGCTTTCGGATGTTGAGATGCAAGATGAGCTCATGAGGGGTAGGAAATGCAACATAAGATGCAAAATTTTGTTCTGTTTTATATTTTCGTATTGCCTTCAATCTATTATCTCGGGTACTAACATTCTGTTTTATTATATTGTAGAGTATGAAGACATAGGAGCAGTTGAATGAGGTTTATGAAGATTGAGGTTTCTGATGAATGATGAGGTATGAATATTTGTTTATTATCAAATGATCTCATATGCAAAATTATCAACATATTGACTTCATATTCATTATATGTTTTAGGGGGAATGCAGTATGGTTATTTGTCTGTTCTTTGAAGGTAGTTTTATCTTTGTATCATTGTTTGTTGTAGTACTTTGCAGTTTTTTGTATCTTGGAACATATTTGGATTGTGTAAACTGCATTTGGATTGTGTAAACGTATTTGTTTCTTTAATCTTTGAACATGTTCTGGTTTTTAATATTATGGTACTTTATGTTCTCTGGGTACTTTCTGTATTGTGGGTACTTTATGTTCTCTTGGTACTTTGTGGGTACTTTATGTTTTGTGGGTACTTTTTCTTTCGGGTATCCGATAATATCCGAATAGTATGCCTCGATTTTGTCACATTATTGGACCCGAACCGGAACCGGAACCGAACCGATACACTTACGGTTCCTCTTTGGGTATATAAAAAGAGGACCCGAACCGACCTGGATCCGGCCGGAACCGAACCGGAACTGAAAAGTTCGGTTCTTATATGGGTATCAAAATTGAAAACCCGAAAGACCTGGACCTGATCGGGTAGTTACCATACCCGATCCGAATACCTGAAAACCCAGGGCTAGGTGTACGGAAAATGGTTTTTTAAGTGTTTGACTTCTTGATGCTTTTATTACTATTTCATAACAACTTTAGGAAACCCCATAAGTTATAACTGAGATTTGACACACACACACACAAAATGATAATTGAGAATATGAGATCATTTTGATATATTGCCAAAAGAGGAGAAATCTTTACTTGTGTCTCAATTGAAATATTAAATTTACATATTTTGTTTCCATTACAAATTCACAACATTTACAAAAATAAAATAATATATATATAAGCATTTTCCCATGATCTTTTTAATTATATAAGCTTATTTTCCATTCAAAGCAAATTGCTTCCACATTCAAGTAACTCGCCACCACCAATCACGTGGCACCACGTCATCAGTCCTCAGCCGACGACCGCCAGCAAACTCTGCCGGACTGCAGGAACAGAACACAGCAATGATCCAAAGATTCCAGTGAGAGCATAAGCAATTGCACAGAAGGGAAGAGCCTCTGGTTCCTTAGCCGATAAAGCTGCTGTTCCAAGTCCATGAGCACTAGCAATAAAAAGATAAGAAAGTTCATGCTTGATCATTATGGCATAATGCCTTTAGATTCCAAATGTGAAATTTCATCAATAAAGGAGTTACCTTGAAGCAGTTGCGATTCCTCGGGCAATTGGATCACGTAAACGCAGTTTGTCAAGCACAACTTGTACGAAGTTAGCTCCAATAAGACCAGTCACAACGACTACAGCTGCTGTAAGAGACGAATTGGTCCCTGAATATGTTCCAATAAACTCGTTAGGGATATTCTTTTATGTGTTTGGTGGAGGTGGAGAAGAAGAAAAGTTATATACCTTCGAAGAGTGATACAATGCTAAGGGCCAATGCAACAGTGATGCAGCGAGGTAAGATTGAAACCGTTAAAGATGGTTCTAAACCAACTAAACGTCCAACAAGAGCTGTGGAGTAGAGCGAGAATACTGTTGAAACGATCACAGATGTGAAGATTTCAGCTGCGTGTCTCTTCACAAGCTGAAGAAGACGAAAGAAAACCAAAGAGATTGTTACCAGTTTCCTACAACAAAACAGAACAGGTTGGTTGTTTGTTTTATACCTTTCTTTGTTTGAACATGGAGAAAGCGAAAGAGAGAATGACAGAGCCAAGAAAACTCATTAATATGTCACCAGCACCCGGATCTGATGCTACTTTAGTAAGGTAGTTACCTGTTTTCATTTAGAGGATAATGAATACAAAGGCTTTTACTTTCTGTACTTGGTCTTAAAAGGGTTTATCTCAGGTTGGTTTGATATAGGTGACTTTACCTAAAACAGGATCAAGTCCAGATCCTGAAGCATACCCAAAAGCAAGAGCAGCAAGAACTGCAGATAATGCACAACAGATAATCGGATGGAAAACTTTCTTGATAGCAGATGGCAACCTGGACAACAAAATATAGGCAATGAAACTAACCTCAATAGAGACTTTAAAAACTTGAGGTGAAAGGTGAGGATTTGAGTTTTACCCAGTCCCAACAATGTAACCTAGAACAGTTGAAGAAAGAAGGAAAGGGAGAGAAGTTCTAGCACTTGTCCCCAATGAAGTAGGATAAAACAAAGCACCAACAAACGACACAACAAAGATTCCACTCCAACTCCATAGTTCAAGTGTTGAAAATGGGGGAGGTTTTGCCATAGGCTCAGCTTCAGTCATTTCGGTTTTCACCATTTTTCTCACTGCAATTGCTGTGAAGCCTGCTACACAAAGAGACGCCAACCATCCACCGGCTGTACAAACATTCGATTAACAGTGACATCGGATTAAAATGAAAACACAACATAGCAAACAGACCATAAAATCTACCAAAGACCAAGAGATTATACTTTAAGTGAAGATCAAGTTAGTCAATTCTTTGTTGAGTGCAAGTATATACCTACAATGTAGCAGATTTTGACACCTGAAGCAGCCGGAATATCTCTGACTGAAAGAGGAAGAACTACTAGAGAAGGAACGTAGAACAAAGGAAGCCATCTCTGGATAAATAAAAACGCAGGCTCGAAGAAATTCATCAAAGCGGATGCAGCAGCAGGAATCACCGTATCAAATATCATAAGAACAGAGAAAATACAAAACATCCCAAACAAAGCGCTAGGGAACTTGATGGATGCTGCTACAAACGCTTCCTTTAAGAAATAGTCTGCAGCAAGTATGATCCCAAGTGAGACCAACAAGTGCGTTACTGCAACCACCTGGTGATACAACAGAGCATCTATATAAGAGTGGTGGTAATTAAAAAGGTAAATAAAACAACATCAAATCTTCAATTTTTATGCTAACTTTACTAGAGATCGTTGATGTATTTCCTGTTCCTGCACCATCCATAGCTTTAGTTGAGAGTTTTCTCTCAAATTTCATCTCTTCAGATGAACCCATTTGTAGAAACCTCCTACTCTGCACATCAGCTTTATGGAATTTTGATAGATTCAACTTCTGGGATCCATTAAATTTGAGATATTTCCCCTGTTTGGAAACAAATGGAGTCTTAGAGCACGAAAAGCGGCTCCTTGATGGGGAAAAAATTAAAGGAGAAAAGAGAGGAGTGACTAAAGGAGTAGCCATGGAATTGGAGACGACGTGGCTGTGATTCTACGAGATGAACCATCAGAGTCTTCTTCATACTCGTTGATGATGTTTGTGATGGAAATTGGATTACGATATTTTGTATGGACAAGAGAGAAAGCTCTATCAATAAGGTGAAGTCATGAGAGCGACTTTTTGTCTTTCTCCTCTGTTTTCTTCCCAAAGTAATCACTTTTCTAATCTTTCCTCTTACATTCTAAGTGCTGGAAAATTAACGCGCCTACTAAGATCAAAGTTTTTCTTTCCCAGATGAAAATCGATTCAATATGTAACCATGAGAAACATTTTGTATTCATCATATTCACTTAACTTACACAACAAGCCTGAAACCAGATGACAATAAACAAATCTTCGAAATTTTTCAATTCTAGTGAAACACTAAAACCAATTTCCTAACCGCAAACCAAAATCAGAGTGAGCAAGCGATTAATCTAAACCTAGGAAGAAAAAGACAAGACCTTTAAGTAAGTTCTTAACGAGTAGTTAAAGTTACAACATTCAGATGACGCCTATATCGACATTAAGTTTGCTTCTTTTTGTGTGTTTGAGATCAGTTGTAACGGTATTCATTCTCCTCATACCGATGAACATTATAGTGATGTTCATACTGTGACGATGACTGCTCGTAAGTTGAAGCATAGTACGAAGAAGGGGACGAAGAATTGTAGATTTGATGGTGATGTGAAGGAGTACCGAGCTCGGTCACAGGACTAGACGACTGTGTTTCATGTTTGTCGACTCTTACTTCTGCTGTCTCTTCTCGGTGCATCTTTTCTTCCTTTTCTTCTTCTGATTCTCCTTCTTTCTCAAATGAGTGGAAAATCGGGTGCAAGTAAGCATCTGCAAGATCTGCTTTCATGTTCAACATCGGTTCTGTTTCCTTCTCCAAATTGTCTTTCGCCATTGCTTCCTGCAGTAAGACCAAGTGGGTTTTCATAAGAAAGGTTTAAACTTCTCTCAGGAAGCCAATGATAATTTATAAGAAAACTTGTAACTTTTCTCAGCAGGACGAAAACACTGGTTTCCTAAGAGAGCCCAAAACTTCTACCTCGATTATGATATGCCTTACAAGATTTTTCTTTTACCTCAAGAGGGTATTGTCGGAAGGCGGGTTCGAAGCGATGTTTGCAGTACTTGTGGAAAGAAAGTGTGAGGATAGGTAAGATGAGAAGTAATGGCGTTGAGTTAGCTGCCTCTTTGGAAGTCAAGAGTCCCATAAGAAGAAGCTGGGATATCAACAAGCTCGCGATTATCCGGCCATGAACGTGTGGCCAAAACGCACCACAGCTCTCATATTGTTGGTGGTAAACATTGATTATCTGCGTTGTAAATCAAGAAAGCACCATCAAGAAAAACTCAAAATTTATGTGGGGATTAGACGCGAGTGGTGATATGAGTCAAAAACCAAACCTGATGGCGATAGACCAAGTAAGCAAAGGCAAAGAATATGAGAATGAAGGGAAGAAGAATGGGAGTAACAACTGCGTAGACAATTCCCAAGAGGAAGTAGAGCTGGAGAGTTGGGATAGTCTCCTTGAAATCGACAAAACCGGGGTCCATTGCTCTTACTCTATCTTCTTCAGTCTTCACAAGAAACGTGTTCTTCAAGTGGAAGATCAGGAGGGGCTTTAACCGGAGGATCTCACCCGCAATCCCAGCCCACCCGTCAACCATTATGTATGTGATAAAGAAGGTAGCCTTCATTGGTATGGAGACCCCAATTGTTCGAGGAATCCTGCATAAACGCAATAAAGAAGAGCGTTTAAAGATATGAGTTTTTATATTAAGCTAGAATCTTCGGAAAGTAAAAAGAGGCTAAAGTCTGTTTACTGAGTTGGTGATTGGTGAAGGAAAGAGTCCAGCTGTTCAAACGCGGTTCCGGCAATGATACTTCCCAAGAACACGTTTACTAACATGAAGTAGTAGTATTTTGCTGCTGCTCTACGCTCGAGGGTAGACAAAGCGATGTAACCCTCAATCTTCGACATAATCAAGAGAACCGTTGGGAGTATCCACAAGAAAATCTTCAGAGCAAGACCAGGGAGAAAACCCTGTAAGAATGACTTGATGAAATCCCTGCAATAAAAACCAAGGAGATGATGGGAGTCAACGGTCTAACATACCAACAAGCAAATACCGAGATACATGGACACACTTACAATCTAGTGACAGGTCTGAGGAAAGGTGCAACTCTATCGAGACCTTCTAAATTGGCAAGTGATTGCACAAAAGCTATTGGAATCATGTAGAAGAAGACCAGGGCAAAGACTGAGATACCAATTATGAGTTTTCGGATGGTCAAAGAGATAAAAGGTATAGCAAGGTTTTGCCAATAGATATCACGAGGCTCTGGGGCGCTACTTGTTAACCATAGTGTTGGATTCTTGCTCTGCTGTGTCTGTGCACAAACAGCAGCACCCCATCGTGAATCAAAAGATACAAATGCAACAGGAAGCATCAGTTTGGAGTCCTTTAGAACTTTTTGGCGCTCCAAAGACATCTGTATCATCACATGAATTCGACAAAGATGTGATGAGGTTATAGTTTCAAGCTTTTTTGTTTTAGCAGTAATATAAAAGCATCAGAATGGCTTACATTGTGGTCAAACTCCTTTATTAGATGTTCGTAGTAGTCAATGGAATCAACCATTTTACCCCATAGACCAAGAAATCCTGTCTGCAAAAGGAAAGCCGCTCATTGTAGTCAACATCAATACATCACAAAAAGCGCTAAACAAATGGCATAGAGAGACTAACTCTGCAAGTTGGCTTCTTGTGTGGATTCCGTTGATGCTTCAGCAGATAATAATCAAACCAACGTTGCAACTTCTTTCTTTCCTTCACCAGCTTTGCAAACTTGTTCGCGTTATAAACTGCCTGAAATGAGAAGATCCAATCCATCAATCACACAGTAATGCATTCTATCAATCTTGACAAAACGCAAATTGGCGATTAAGGAGAAACAAAATTACCTGATGACATAGGTAATGTTCAGGGTGATTTGTCTTAAAGAACTGATCCACTGTATCTGGAACAGAGTGTCCGGGTATGTCAGGGACATTTCTGACAACGACCTGCAAAAAAAAACAGCGGTATTTAAAAAACACTGATGCAAACAGCCAAACACTCATCGATATGAAATTTGAAGCTTTCACTCACAGTGAACTGCTCGGGACGCCTACGCTGTGAAGCTAAATACTGCAGACGCATTATTGCGACATTGTTGTATTCTGTATAGAGCATGAAACATGCCCAGAACGTGAAAAGGTACTCTACTCCAATGTGGAAGAAGAACCTGATCACACACACACAAACACATATGTTAATCTCATCCAATGAAAATCATCCATCTTTCATTAGTAACGCTTCACTTTTTCCTGAACTAAGCTCACTTTGAAGATTGGGGCCGAACATTTGATATCGAGAGCTTATCGATGTCGCTGACTACGAGTTCCTTCTTCAAAAAGAAAAGTGTTCCACTTGAGACATTTACTGGGATAAGAACACCAAGCGCTAGAACCATAGCTGGTCCAAAGATCTTCAAGCTGCCAAAAACCAATAAGGAACATTTCTGAGTTTTTCGGACGAATTTATCTAGACTATCTCATAAATAATCACAGTAACACTCCAAAGTAAAAAGGATATCCAAAAGTTACTTTCTTAGGAAACAAACACGAAACAGTGAAAATAAAACTAAGCTTATGTTGCTTTTGTCTTTGTGGAAGACAGAGTAGACAAATCTGAAACTTGGCTAAAAATAATAATTTCTTTGTCTAGAGTAAAGTACAATATTTCTGACGAGTGAAAGGTTCTTCAAACAGTGAAATTTAGGGATTTGCCATTCTGAAAACTTCGTTCTTGAAGGATTACAATTCGGGAATCCCAGAGAAAACCAACAAAATTACAACCAAAAAACATAATTTCTCTCGGAAATTTCGCTCATTTTCTCGAGAATTTAAACATTATCATTCAGATCTACGTGAAATAATATTGTCGAAAAATAAAAATAAAGGCCACCCGTAATTAATATGAGAGATATTCGGTTTAGTAATCAACTTTTTCCTTATAAATTGAAAAAGGTTTGATTTTTTTGCTTTCGTTTTCTCGAGAAATTGACATCTCAACGAAAAATCCGCAGATTCTGTGTCAATCAAATCAACGAACTTAAAAATTTGCATGCTTTTTAAAATACCCAATTGCGAGAAGAAAATAATATACCCGAGAGTGTAAATTCTGAGGAAAACAGCCGAATCGAGACCAGCGTGACGAATAATCTCGGATTCACTCATTTTCATGGCTTGAGGCATCCAATTGAGGAAAGTGAAATAAGTTTTGAAGTTGAGGTTTACGAATTTTCCGATGAGGATTCCGTCGGAGCGCCGGGGACTGTTTCTGTCTCCAGAGAGATACCATTTGGGGAAGTAGACTCTGTCGTTAACGGGTTGGATTCTTAAGACAGCGAATGCGATTAGAAACACAAACGCACCGAAGAGGTTGATCAAAGCTGAGACTCCTATGTCCTCTAGAGTCGCCATTGATGATAAACACCAGAGAGAC
>JAKUCM010005599.1:0-36123 GCA_023374145.1 Lepidium sativum
TTAGATAGAGTTTTAGAGAGAGAGCTTGCTTATCTTCTTCAAGTTTTCTTCTTCTTCTTCTTCTCGGGTTTACTCTAGTATTATTGTTGTCGGGTATATCATGTATCTTGTATCAAAAACTCGTGAAGGAATCCCTTGAGAGTTGGGGTTTTAGCTCTCTAAGACGTATTTTGGCAAGTTTATGCCTTGGGAACTTGTATCTCTCTGTCTCGACTTCAATCTTCTTTCATCTTTATGGTTTCTTCATCTGCAAGCAAAGAAACAAAGCAAGCATCACAATTAGAGATCTTGGGAATATCATTACAGTGGTATCAGAGCTTTCTGGTTGAAGGAGATAAGAGAAAGAGGTGTTATCTACTCATATCTCCAGATCTAGTACGCGATGTTAGAGCCAACACTTGGAAGATTAGAGGTTGAGAGGTTTGATGGAGAAGGAGACTACACCATCTGGAAACATAGGATTCTTGCACAACTAGAGATCTTGGGGCTTGACTCTGTTCTTAGAGTTGATGGAGTGTCTCCTTCACCTGCAGAAGAAAAAGAAGGTGTTAATGCTGACCCTAAAAAGTTAGACAAGGATAGAAGATTTTGGAATTTGCTGAGTATGAGTCTCACATGTATGGTATTACGAACAGTAGGGTTGAAACACAAATCTGCTGAATCTATGTGGAACTCTCTGGAATCTCAATACCAAAACAAATCTCTGCCTAACAGGTTCTATTTAAAGCAAAGGTTGTTTAGCTTTAAGATGGAAGAAGGAAAAGGGTTAAACAAAAACTTAAGTAACTTTAACAAGTTGATATGAGATCTAAGCAGTCTCGATGTTGAGATAAGTGATGAGGATCAAGCTATGATTCTCATGAATGGTCTGCCCTCTCAGTATGCTCAGCTAGTTCATACTCTCAAATACAGAGGAGGACAAACAACTGTCTCTTTGAAGGAAGTCACATCTGCAGCTTATTCTTTGGATGTGAAACTTAAGCAAAAGGGATTTCACGTATCAAGACAAAGTGGTGAAGGTTTGTATTTTCAATCTACACTAGAAAATGAAAGAAAGAACAAAGGAAAAGCAAAGAAGCAGGACAAGTAGAAGGAAAAGATTAAAGCTAAGAAAACTTGCTGGATTTGTGGGTCTGGGGGGCATTTCAAGAAGGATTGTACTAAGAAAGGTCAAGGAAGCACGTCACAAGCAAATGTAGCTCAAGTATTAGAAGAAGAACCCTTGATGCTGACTGCTTCAGAGGTAAACTTAAGTAATAGCTGGATGCTCATATCATTTGACTTATAGAAAGGACTTAATGTTCGAAGTTGAAGAGATTGATGGGGAAATATTCTAATGAGAAATAATACACACTGTGTGATCACAGCTATAGGAAAACCTAAGGTGGTCAATTGCAACAATTCAACAATGGTATTGACCAAAGTCAGATACTCTGCTACGGCTAAAAGAAACTTAATTTTCCTTGCTCAATTAGAGTCTCAAGGTTGCTGGTTACAATCTAAGAACTTTAGACTTCAAGTTTTCTATTGGGAAAAGGAAGTCCTAGCAGGAGATTATCAAGATACTCTGTATATTCTTCATGGAAACCCAGAAAAGGATCTAATAAATTCTGAAGGAAATGCAAATGCTGAGGTAAATCAAATGGATAATCAATTGTTATGGCATAGCAGACTTGGGCATATGAGTGCAAAAGGATTACAAGTATTGGTTAAGAAAGAGTTGTTGAAAATAAAAGAGTCAGTAAAGCTTAAGCAATGCTAGTATTGCATTCTGGAAAAATGCCACAAGACATCATTTCAGAGAGGAAAGCATATTTCTAAGGAAAAATTGGAATATGTTCATTCGGATCTTTGGGGGTCTCCTAACGTGACTCCTAGTCTCTCACATTGTCACTACTACATATTCATTTGTAGATGACTTTTCCATTATGGTTTGGATTTATTTCCTAAGGACAAAAGATGAAGCCTTTGACAAGTTTGTTGAGTGGAAAATTCTAGTGGAGAATCAAAGTGGAAGGAAGTTGAAAACTCTTAGAACTGATAATGGTCTGGAGTATTGCAATAAGCTGTTTGAAGATCATTGTAAAGCACACCCCTCAACAGAACGGTGTGGAAGAAAGGTTAAACAAAACAATTCTGGAAAAGGTGAGAAGTTTACTAAGGGAAATAGGTCTAGGAGAATCTTTTTGGGCTGAGGCTGCTTCAACTGTATTTATATGATTAATAGATCACCTTCAGTACCTCGGGACTAGAGATACCACAACAAGTATGGACTGTCATGAAGCCTGATTATTCACATATGAATAGGTTTGGGTGTTTGGTGTACTATCAAGTGGATCAAGGAAAGTTTAAACCTAGAGCTAAGAAGGGGATCTTTATGGGTTCTCCTCAAGGAGTGAAAGTTTACAATATATGGAATAGTGATAACAGAAGATGTCTCATTAGTCGAAATGTAAATTTTTGCGGAAAATGTCTTGTATAAAGACATTGACAAGAACAGAGATATTGCTGATAAAGCAAATAAATCAAAAGAGAGGGATAAAATGGTTCTTGAAATCAAGCATAGTGGAAAGGAAACACTAGAAGAAGGTGAAGTTATTACAGAAACCCAAGAGAATGAGGAATCTGATGGAGAACCAGAGTTAGAAGACCCTCTGACAGTACAAATAAGCTATCACCTAACTAGAAACAGAGAAATAAGGCTGAATATTAAACCTCTGAGCAGATTTGATAATGGTGATGTGGCAGCTTATGCATTGAATGTTGTCGAGACAATATAAGAAGAAGAAGAAGAAGAACTAAGAACATTTAAAGATGCTATGAGAAGTAGAGAAAAAGAAAATTGGTTAAAGGCCACATATGAGGAGATGGATTCTTTATTAAAGAATTCTACTTGAAAACTCATTGAAAGACCACAAGGACAGAGAACCATTGGCAGTAAACGGGTGTAGAAGAACCTAGATTTAAAGCTAGACTTGTGGCAAAAAGGTATTCACAAATAGAAGGGGTTGATTACCATGAAGTTTTCTCTCCAGTGGTAAAGCACACTACTATACGACTTATTCTCTCTATAGAAGTGAATATGGATTTTGAGTTGGAACAACTAGACGTGAAAACTGCTTTTCTACATGGTTTTTTGGCTGAAAGGATTCTAATGGAACAACTTGAGGGGTATTATAAAGGGAACAAAGTCTGCTTATTACAGAAATATATGTATGGACTTAAACAGTCACCTAGACAATGGAATATGCGGTTTAATCAGTTTATGAAGACTAAAAAGTTTTCAAGAAGTCAGCTAGATAACTGTGTCTACACGAGAACCTTATGGTCAAGGTAATTTAATCTATATGTTGTTGTACGTTGATGATATAGAAGATATGAAAGAAATATAGAAGATTAAAGATTTGTTAAGTGGTGAGTTTGAGATGAAAGACCTAGGATCAGCCAAAAGGATCCTAGGCATCGATATTATCAGAAACAGAGCTCAAGGAACTCTGTATTTATCTCACGAAGTTTATATCCAGAAAGTCTTAAGGGTGTTTTTTAATGGTGATTTAAGAATAGTTCAGACACCCATAGTGATGCGTCACGGGGATTCACAGAGGGGTTTTACGAATGCGCATGATGTCGGAAACGGTGTGGAAATGGTGGGAAAAGTTGCGAATCGAAAAGGATAACGAAGAAGCTCGAGGTAAGCGATAACCGAGACTTCCGAGGGATTTAACAGGATGCGAAAGGGAAATGAGGGATGGATGGATCGATAGACGACACGAGAGTGATGGCTCTACTCACGATTCGGTCTGACTTAGCCACCGTGAACCCAGTTCAACGTCGGCTAAGGTTCTCTAAGCGAGTCTCACACAAAGATAGAAAAGAAAGTTGATTTTTCATTCAAAATGAGGGTACCCCTTTACAAACGCACAAAGGTCCTTTTTATAAGAAAGATTGAAAAGGAAACCCTAAACACGTGGGCATGAAAGACGCGGAAAGGATAAGGTTATGTACAAAACATAACGGCAATAAATAACGGCTATAAAGAAAAATGGAGATGGGCGCGTCACTCGGAGGTGCGCCCCCATGCGCTAAGTGCCCTGGCCTTGTTAAAACCTTCCTTGGGAAACCACTTGGGACAAAACCAAGGTGAGGGAAAAGAGTACCCAGCTTCCTTAACGGCTTAGGGTCTTTACCTTGAGATAGTGAAGACCGTTTGGATAACCTCCTTCGGGTCGCGGTTTGGCTGGTCGTGTGTCCGCAGGTCATACGATTCTAGGAAATTATTGGCGTTCGTGTTGCACTTGGCTTGCATGTTCCGGACAGCCGTCTTTGACCAAGTGGTGATCCCTAGGTCGATGATCGGTACTTGGGTCGGTCTTCCCGTCCCGCAACTTGGTCCGTCGTTTGTCTCATTGTATGAGTGCGTTCCGATAGGTCGGGACTCATCATCCCCTCGCCTGCATCGAAATGTACCAAATTAGCTACATTGAAAGAGGTTGAGGTTCGATACTTACCCGGGAGTTCGAGGCGGTAGGCGTTGTCGTTGATCTTCTCAATGACGTGAAAGGGTCTGTCTCCCCTTGGGCTGAGCTTGTATTTTCGGTACTGGGGAAAATGTTCCGGTCTTAGGTGTAGCCACACCCAATCGCCTGGTTTGAAGATCATCGCCTTACGGTGCTTGTTGGCTTTGTGAGCATACTGTTCGGTCCGCCTTTCCAAATTGTCTCGGACTTCAGTGTGTAGCGTTTTGATTAACTCGGCTTTTGTCTTTCTGTCTTGGCATTCGATCTCGTTGAATGGTATAGGTAGCAGGTCCATCGGCACTAGGGGTCTAAACCTGTAAGCTACCTCAATGGGGGACTTCTTGGTCGCGGAGTGTACCGACTGATTGTATGCGAACTCCATGAGTGGGAGCAACTCGAGCCAAGTCCCTTAATTGCTTGCAACAGTAGTTCGGATCAGGGCCCAGATGGTTCGGTTCACAACTTCCGTTTGGCCATCGGTCTGCGGCTGACACGCGGTGGAATATAACAGCCTTGTTCCCATCTTCCTCCATAGAGTCCGCCAGAAATGGCCGAGGAACTTTGGGTCGCGGTCCGACACGATGCTGCAGGGTAGTCCGTGCAACCTAACCACTTCCCGGAAAAAGAGGTTGGCTAGAGCCGTGGCATCCATGAGGTTATTGCATGGGACGAAGTGTGCCATCTTGGAGAACCTATCAACAATTACAAAAATAGCATCCTTGCGATAGCAATTAGACAATTCAAGTACCAAGTCCATCGATAAATCAACCCAAGGTCCATTCGGACTCGGTAAAGGTTTATATAACCCGTGGGGTCGCGGTGTGGACTTAGCGGTTCGGCAAGTGATGCAGCGTCCCACAATGTTTTCCGCCATATGTTTCATCTTAGGCCAATAAAAATGCTCCTTAAGGACTTCTAGAGTTTTGGTGACTCCGAAATGACCGGTTAGACCGCCTCCATGGGTTCTTGTAACAGTAGTGTTTGGATTGATCTGGTGGGTATACACAACCTGCGTTCTCGGAAAAGAAACACATTAGTAATATGAAATTAAGAGTATACCCCTTTTCCGTGTTCCTTATAGCTTGCCCTGAATTCTGGATCCGTCTCGTATGTCCCTTTGATCCCTTCGAAGCCTAGTACTCTTGCTTCCATGGTGGTGATTAAGGCATGCCTTCTTGACAAGGCATCAGCCACTATGTTCTCTTTGTCTTTCTTGTATTTGATGACATAAGAGAAAGCCTCGACGAACTCTAGCCATTTAGCGTGTCTCTTTTTGAGGTTGGTTTGGCCGCAGAGGTGCTTCAAGTTTTCATGATCCGTATGTATCACAAATTCCCGCGGTAGTAGGTAGTGTTGCCAAGTCTCCATGGCTCGAACCAAGGAATAGAGCTCCTTATCATAAGTGGGGTAGTTCAAGGTAGGGCCGTGTAGGTTTTCACTAAAGTAGGCCAAGGGTTTGCCTCCTTGGGTCAAAACTGCTTCAATCCCAACGCCGGAAGCATCGCACTCCACTTCGAATGTTTTCTCAAAATTAGGTAGGACGAGGAGTGGGTCTTGGGTCAGCCGCCTCTTGAGTTCCCGGAAGGAGTTTTCCTGTGCTGGTCCCCATGTGAACTCTTCACTCTTCTTAGTTATGATTGTGAGGGGCGCAGCCACGGTGCTAAAATCCTTAACGAATTGCCGGTAAAAACTGACCAAACCATGGAAGCTCCTCACTTGAATCACGGTTGTTGGGGTAGGCCACTCTTTGATAGCTTTTATCTTTTCTTGGTCCACTCGGAGTCCCTGCGCACTTACAACAAATCCTAGGAACACCAATTCATTAGTGCCAAAGACACATTTAAAGCTTTTCTTCTCGAAGTGTTGTCAAAACAGAACGGAGATGCAATAAGTGATTTTCAAGGTCACGACTGTGAATAAGGATATCATCGAAATAAACTACCACAAACTTATTGATAAAGAGTCGGAGTACGTGATTCATTAGGCGCATGAAGGTGGATGGGGCATTGGATAAACCTATCGGCATGACCAGCCACTCGTAGAGCCCTTGCTTGGTTTTGAAGGTCGTCTTCCACTCATCACCTTCTTTCATTCTTACTTGGTGATATCCGCTCTTGAGGTCAATCTTGGTGAAAATACTTTCCCCATCAAGTTCATCTAACATATTGTCTTGCCTTGGAATAGGATGCCTATACTTCACGGTGATGTTGTTAACAGCTCGACAATCAACACACATACGCCACGACCCATCTTTCTTGGGCACCAAGAGGACTGGAACGGCACAAGGGCTGATGCTTTCACGCACATACCCTTGTTTCATGAGGTCTCCGACTTGTTTCTCCAACTCCTTGGCCTCGGTTAGATTGACCCTATAAGTAGCTCGGTTAGGTAGTTGGGCTCCTGGTATGAGATCGATCTGATGCTCAATCCCTCGGATAGGAGGTAAGCCGTGGGGTAATTCCTCGGGAAAGATATCCTGAAAACGGCTTATGAGATCCTTGATGGCTTCCGGGATGAATGCGTCTTCACTATCTATAGATAACAATTCCTTGAAGACCATTAACAAAACATCACAAGAGGAGTCTCTAAGAGATCTCCTAACATCCCCAACATTAATCAAGAGGTTTGTTTTAGTGTCAGGATCCTTACTCATATTCGTTTGCAACTCGTTAACTTGAGAGGGTGTTAATGGCTTAAGGCAAATGCGTCTCTTATCGTGAATAAAATTATATTGATTCGTGTGCCCACAGTGGGATGTTTTCTTATCAAATTGCCAAGACCTACCCAACAGAAGGTGCCTGGCTTGCATTGGCACAACATCGCATAAGACTTGGTCCTTATATGGCCCCACATTAAATGTAACCGAAACTTGTTCGGATACATTAACCATCGATTTATTATTCAACCACTTAAGCCTATAAAGTTTTGGGTGGGGTGTGGTCGTAAGAGAAAGTTTATTGACCATATAGGAGCTCGTGACATTACTGCATGAGCCCCCATCAAAGATCAAGCCACGCACCTTCCCGCTTACCATGCATCGCGTGTGGAAGATGTTGTCCCGCTGGTTGGAGTCCTTCGGTAATGGATTTACACTGAGCACACGGCGTATCATGAGGAGTTCTTCCGTTTCTGGTTTGGCAATGGTTTCCTCGGGCTCGACCTCTTTGGAAAGGTCTTGCGGGTCGTTGGCCTCGTCTTGGGATTCATAATCCCCAGTGGCTGTGAGAGTCATGTTCCGCTGGTTTGGCAGTCACGAGCATAATGTCCACGTCCTTGACACTTGAAACACACGATGTCCCGGGTCGTTGCATCGGTGGGTTGACAGCGCGACTCCAGTCGCGGATGGGTATTTGGCTCGCGGGGCTTGAATCGGGAATCGACTTGTACAGGTTTGGGTTTCTCGATGCCTCTGTTAACTCCTTGTGATGAGGACGCACTCGGATTCCAGCTCGGAAGCCCCTGCCCTCGGGTCTGAGTGGTGCTAGAATTCTTCCTCTTAATTTATTGCTCCACTTGGACGGCTAGGTGCAACAATTCATCAAAGCCATTATAGGTTTGACGTTCGACCTTCCTTGTGACTCTTTCATTCATGCCATCTAGAAACTGGGCCATTAGTGCCTCTTCGGTCTCCTCGAGTTGTAACCGATTCCTTAAGTGCTCAAACTCCTCAAAATATTCTTCAACACTTTTGGTTCCTTGGGTGAGTCTTCTAAACCGCCTTTGTAAGTCACGGCTATAGTATTGCAGAATATAACAACGCCTCATTAGAGCCTTCATGGCGGCCCAATTGGATATGGGGCGTTCATAATTCCTTCTCCGGTCATCTACGTCTCGATCCCACTAAGTAAGGGCGTGATCCGTGACTTGAGTTGCGGCGAAAGTGACTTGACGTTGATCCGGATTGGAGTAGCATAAGAAGACCTTGTCCATGCGACCTTCCCATTGTAGGTAAGCTTCTGGGTCGACCTTTCCTGCAAAGGTGGGCACGATGAGTTTGTACGAGTGCCTGACTTGATTGGGACCCATGGGTCGGTGTTCGTCTTGGCGGGGTTGTCTCCTTCTCGGATAATCTGGATCTTCTTCGGTGGAATAGTCTTCCACTTGGCCTTAGTCAGGTTGTTGTCCGGGAGGAGGTGGGACTCGCGGGTCACGGTGCGGAGGCGCCCGTGGGAAGACTGGCCGAGCAATCTCGAGGCGGTTAAGCCACTCGTCGATCTGCCCCAACTGAGCTTGAATTTGCATAAGGACAGGTCCGTGTTCAGGTGGAGGAGGTGGAACCATTGGTGGGTCTTGAGTGGCCGTAACTCGGAAAGTGTATGGATTCCTGTGTACCGGAAAATGTACGGATTCCAGTGTACCGGAAAGATATGGAGGACGGCGGAGGGTCACCAGAGAGAGGAGTACGGACGGCGATGTACGAACGTTGGTCGGGCCGTACAGGTCTGGGGAGGTGGTTATTCAGGCGCGGGTCTCGGTGGCTCGTCAGTTGTGCGTCCTTCCTGCAAAAACAAACGCACGAGGTGAGTGGATAAGAAGGAATCTTTTCAAATCTAGTGACAGCTAATGATTGGCAAAAAGCAAGGCAGTCAATGATTGGCCAAAAGCAAAAGGTGGTCAATGATTTGAGAAAGAAAACGAAAAAGGTCGCCAACGACCATGCTAGGTGACACGTACGAAGACGCCGGCTCGCGAGGGGACACGTGGTTTTTAAGGCCATTACTAACACACTCTTTACTCAAAAAGCAAACACCTTTGCAATCTAAGCACAAAATTCGCAAGAACAAAAGTAAATCGCACACGAACACGGCGAAGCAATGCTCAAGTTTTCCGGAGAAAAAATCAAAGGAAAAGACAATCGGGTGCGTTTCAAAGCTGTCGATGATAACATGATTTTTTACGGTTATCAAATAACCTACTGTTATGTAATCAATTGAAAATTCCTTGAAAGAAAAAATGGAAAATAGCTAAAGAGTCAACTCTGGCAAAAAAGTCAATTGGGCTAGAAAATTATTGGGCTTGCCTTTTTACATAAAGGGGTATTAATGGGCCCTTTTCACAAAGAAGCCCAAAGAGTCAACTCTGGCAAAAGAGTCAACATTCTGCTGTGAAGAACCACTAGACCAAGTGATGGTCGAGTGTCATGCTCGAGTGTCATGGATAATTGTCAAATCTTCTAGATCACATCCTGAACTTCAACTTTAGACCAGCCGATTTCCCATTGGTCTTCTTGTAGTCCGAAATACTCCATGATAAGCTCCAAAAAGTGCCTAAAAATACCCTTTATGCAATATATGCAATACCCAACACTAAGTATGCAAATTATGCCTAAAAGAACCTAAAACAATGATAATAATGCAAGTATGAATGCAAAATATGCTAAATAATGCCCCTAAAATGTGGTAAAATGCAGACACATCAACTCCCCCAAACTTAGTCTTTGCTTGCCCTCAAGCAAATATGCATAGAGCTAAGAAGGAAGAGAGGTTAATGACAATGGGAATATCTTACCTCAAACAAACAACTTATCAAGCTGAAAACCGTTTTCACAAGTGAACCCCTATTCTTTTGTAAAAACCACAATCTACTTACATCAAGGCTTAGCATAATAACCGAGTACTCGCTAATACTTAATTGGACTCTAAGAAACTCATATTTGAAACCTATTTCTTTAAGTGCAGACCGCAAAGGGGCTATCGATCAAAGACCTGGGGTTTCAATTTCCTCAAATTCTGCTAGACACTATGAATTAAGCACTTTCGATCACTTCTTATTTTCAACTCCTATCCTTGCTAAAACTCGTACTTATTTGCTTTTGCTTTATCAATGAGACACGAAAAAGTACGGGTTTACGCACAGTCCCAGTTCAGCTTAGGCATCAATGTATTAGCTTTATCAATGATACACGAAAAGGTACGAGTTTACCCACAGTCCCGGTTCATCTTAGGCAACATCAGAATGGTTTCATCGATGAACACAAGACGGTACGGGTTTAGGCACAGTCCCCGTTCATCTTAGACCATATTGTTTGAGCTGTGTAGAAAGAAGGATGATTCTATATTCATCTTATGCTTTTCTTTTTACTTAGCTGGCTGAACCTAAGGAAGGATCTTATGCAATGTATCTCAAGCCCCTAATTTGGTAAAAATGGAATTCAATTATGAGGCAACAGATCTGGTCCTTTTTGAGACACAATATAAGTATCGGTTTCCAAGGTCAATGATCTACCAATCAGTGTTCAAGAGGGAGGAACGCAAGTCTAAGAGTTCACTATGGTTACTAGCCAATCAACCTAGCAAGTCTGTCTATCATTAGCAAGATGATTCCCAAAACTCGAGACTCGACCCTATATGAATGTAATGCAGCTACATGAACACTCTGTTTTTGACTGATGCTTTTCCTCATGATATTTCAAATTTTTATGGGTTTTCTATGCCTTAGATGATATGTAATCGAAAAAATATGCTAACTGGAAATATTTTTGATTTTTCTATGCCTTAGATGCAATGCGCATGATGAAATGAAAAAAAAAAAGGCTAAGAATCACAGAAAACAAAGTCAAATGTCCTCTAGAACCCTCCCCCAAACTTAAATCACATAGTCCCTTGTGTGTATAAAAGTCCGAAAGAGGATCCTAGACCAGCAAGTCAAGAGAAAATATGAAATGGTATATACAATGAATGGAAGGAATTTGGTACCTTTCAGTTGTTCCAGTAGCCGGTGGCTTGGTTACGCATGAATTCCATGTAACGAGCATCCTCCCTCTGACGCTCGAGCTCAGTTTGCTCGAGTGTCGTGATTGATGCTCGACCTCATGTTGCTCGAGTGTCTAGATCGAGCTTGCACCTGCTGTGTCTAATGGCCTCCTGTATAAGAACGCCGCGGTGTTTGCTGAGGAGTGCCTAGCCGGTGTTGGTTGCTACTGCCTTTCATGTTCCATGGATACAGAAGCGCACCTTGGGCGAATTGGCTGTGATGGTGGACCGCTGTTCCTTTCCAAAAGAGATACTCTTCTACACAGCTCCTCATTCTCTCGTCTTCTAGCCTCGTCATTAGCAGTCAGCTTTTTGACTTTCTTCATGAACCATTTGTTCATCTTTTGCAACAAGCCGATGTGCTTGTGTGCTTCTTTAATTGGGGCTCCTTGACGTGGTGGCATAGTGTATTCTTCGAAACAATATGCCTCGGGATCTACCTCGTCACTTTCTGTTGGAGATGAGTGCGGCGGTGGACCGTTTGGATCATATAAAGCCTCCAGAGGTGGGTTAAAGTCCGTGTTCTGTCCCATCCTTATTGACATATATTCCCTGTTGGGCAGAAGCAGCAAAGCGTTTGGTCTTAATAAGTGATGGAAAGAGTATATAGGCTTACCTTGCACTTCTGCAGCGGATAGGAATTGACTTCTCCTTAGATGATCTATGTTCATGAATCGAGGATCTGCCCATTCTCTCTCATCGATTGGCACTCCACATCTTTCCAAAATGCAAGTGACAAGTCCTCCAAAGTTTATCTTGCCGTCACGTCCGCCAATCCTTTTGTCCCTTGCCCAATCGCGGAAAGTGACAAGCTGATTTGCGAATTGGAAGGTAAGGCCTGCTTCGTTTCTATCTCCAAGGATCGAGGACCCGTCACTCTTTGTTCAAACTATGTCTTTTAGCGTAGTCACCAGCATTTCAATCTCCCCAAGATTGATAGTGCCTGTAGTAAAACGTGGGAAGAAACTATTTGCAAGGATCACGCGAAAATACCTCATAGCTGGATTTCGGATCAGAGACCCCTTCAAACGAGCTGACGAGAATCTACTCCTCGTTGATGCTATAGAGTGCCATAGATCGTCTATTTTGGCTCTGTCAAAGTCGAGTCCATAGTTCTCCGATGTGGCTCTAGGAAACTGGAACAGGTCCCGTAGTGCTCTGAAAGTCATGCGATAGTCTCGCTCCCTAATTTTGAAGAAGATGTACCCGCCACCTTGTGTTTCTTGAAGACCCATATTCTCTACATTATAGAGAACAATTTGGACTGTGGCGAGAAACTGCATGATCTCTTCCTTATACGCACGTTCTGGATGAGATGTGAATGTGGACAGCCCACAGTTTTACAACATAAGATCCATGTCCCTAGTTATGCCCATTGCAGTTAATGCCTCTTTGCATGGGTAGCGGGTTCCTATGAAGTCTATTCTTCGCAGATCATTGAGTGTTCTTGCTGCGTTGTGCTGTTTTTTCACATCCTTCTCCTTCATTCCTGCCTGAATAATCTCTCTTGCTTCCTCAGCTTCTTTCTCGCCATATCCTGATTCTTGGAGTGTTTCTTCCACGAGATTAGCCTCTAGATCCTCCTCTGCGCCTTCTTCGTTTCCCATCTCTGGATCATCTTCGTCCATGTACTCTCTTTCCTCCTCCGACTTATTTTCAGATTGTGTTACTAACCTTCTTTTCTCCTTTTGGTCAGGTTTGCACTCGCCCCTAGAAGACTCTCTTTGATGAGGATCCCTTTTGTAACCAACGTTGTTCTTGGTCCTGAGTCGGGGGAGACTAGCACGGTTGGCTTTGCTGTCAGACATGGACCTCGTTTGTCGGAAAGGAAGAAGAAATCGAGACACTCGATCTTGACACTCGAGTAGTTGTTGGTTGACTGTCGTGGTGTCCTTGAGAAAAGAGTGTCGATTTCCCTTAAAGAAGTTTCTGCAAAGAGAGAAAACTAGAGAGAGCTTTTAGTGAGAGAATGTGTTTAAGTGTGAATGAGAAGGAGAGGGTCCTCTTCTTTATATAGAGGATGAAAGATAAAGGGGGAATCTTATTCAAATTTGAAATTTGAAAGGGGATCAAATCAAATCTTTTAAATTAAATGTGAAAGATAATGTATTAAAGATAGATTTGACCCGTTTTTCGCAGTCAATGTCTCCCCCTTTCAGCTTTGGCAGTTATAGGTGTGTAGGCATCGGAATAGGCGTGATGGCGGTACACTCGAGTATGACACTCGAGTAGGTTTGGTCGAGTGTCAGTCTGCCAAACGATAGCTGACACTCGAGTGGGAGACTCGACCAGGCGTGGTCGAGTGTTGTCCCATCATGTCGGTTCCGGTCCTACCTGTCCTATCTCGGGCCCTACTTCCCTGCAAAAACGCTCAAAAATCCTTCCAAGTGCATGTAAGATGAAATAGATGCAATTTAAAGATGAAAACTATAAAAGAAATCAAACATAATGAATGCGAATGCGAAAATTGAATGTATTTACAGAGGATACCTTTGGGATTGCCTCCCAACTGCGCTCGTTTATAGTCTCGAGCTTGACTTCCTCATATTCATTGGAGATGAAGCGTCTCATCGAGAAGAACCAAAGTTCCCTCGGGAATCGTGCAGTCAGCCAAGTATGGCTTAACTCTATGACCATTTACTGCAAATTCCTCTTCTTTGTTGTTGGCCAAAGTGAGTGCTCCATATGGTAGAACTTTCAGTACTTTAAACGGACCAGACCACTTGGATCGGAGTTTTCCGGAAAACAAGTTGAGTCTAGAGTTAAAGAGGAGCACTTGATCACCGGTTTGATCATTTTTGGTTGAATCTTTCTATCGTGGGCTGCCTTGGTGCGATCCTTGTATGCCTTAGAGCTATCATACGCCTCAAGTCTGATTTCTTCTAGTTCATGCAGATCCATCTTTCTCTTTTCCTGGGCTGTCTTAAATCGAAATCTAGAAGCTTGGTTGCCCATATCGATTTGTACTCTAACTCTACCGGCAAATGGCAAGACTTTCCATAGAGCAGCTGAAAAGGCGTTCTATCAATGGGTGTCTTGAAGGCAGTCCGATAAGCCCAAAGAGTATCGTCCAGTTTGGCGGCCCAATCTCACTTTGATAGCCCAACTATTTTCATCAGAATAGACTTGATTTGTCTATTAGATACCCCAACTTGCCCACTGGTTTGGGGATGATAAGGGGTTGCAACTTTGTGTATAACCCTATGTTTTCTAAGTAGGTTTTTGAAGACTTTGTTGACGAAGTGAGACCCTCCATCACTGATCACAACTCTTCGCACTCCAAACTTGGGAAAGATGATGTGTTGGAACAGCTTTAGTACTACCTTTGCATCGTTTGTGGGAGATGCAATGACTTCCACTTATTTGGAAACATAATCCACAACAACCATAATGTAACTATTCCCTAAAGATGGCGGTTTAAAAGGTCTCATGAAATCGATTCCCCAACAGTCAAACACTTCTATTTCCAAGATAGGATTTTGAGGCATTTCATTCCTCCTACTTATACTACCCGTTCTTTGACAACAATCACGCCTGGATATGAACTATTGGCAATCCTTAAAGATCGATGGCCACTATAATCCAGATTGAAGAATCTTTTGTGCTGTTTTGAATGCAGCAAAGTGTCCTCCATATGAGGATCCATGGCAGTGTTCTAATATTCCCTTAACTTCTTCTTCCGAAACAAACCTCCTGAATAGTCCATCAGACCCTTGCTTGTAGAGAAAGGGTTCATCCTAGGAGTACTGCTTCACATCCCGAACGAATTTCTTCTTCTGATGATGGTTCAGAGTCTTAGGCAGTTCTCCTGCTACCAAAAAGTTAACCAGATCGGCATACCACAGCAAACAAGTCCCTACAAGCCTCAAACCAATCGAAAAACATCTTCTCTGACTTTTTGTCGGACACTCGACCAACCTTTGGTCAAGTGTCTTGCTCGAGCATCTGATAGTGAAACTTAACAAATGTTCTTTCGGCATGTCATCGTTTATTGGAAGGGGTCCTTTCACCTGCATTCGGGAGAGATGGTCTGCGACACCGTTTTCTATCCCGAGCTTGTCAACTATCTCCATGTCAAATTCCTGTAGCAGCAAAATCCACCTAAGTAATCTAGGTTTGACATCCTTCTTTTTCATTAAGTACCTTAGAGCTGCATGATCCAACCAGGTAGGATCAAAACTTCTCAAAGGTGAATACTACTGCAAGTAACTCCTTTTCTGTCGTGGCATACTTCACCTAGGCCTCATCTAGTGTTCTGCTAGCATAGTAAATCACATTGAGCTTCTTATCCTTCTTTTGTCCCAGAACTGCTCCAACAGCGTAATCACTAGCATCACACATTATCTCGAAAGGGAGAGTCCAATCAGGTGCTTGGACAATAGGGACTGTGACTAAGGCTTCCTTAAGTTCCAGAAAGGCTTTGAGACAGTCTTCATCAAAGACGAAGTCTGTCTCCTTGCAGAGGAGACGAGTTATAGGCCTAGCAGTCTTAGAAAAATCCTTAATGAAACGCCTATAAAACCCTGCATGGCCCAAGAAACTCCTAATGTCTTTCACTGTTTTGGGAGGCTGCAGGTGAACCATGACTTCTATTTTGGCTTTATCAACCTCAATACCCTTTTCAGATATCTTATGACCCAGAACAATGCCTTCCTTCACCATGAAGTGGCACTTTTCCCAATTAAGCACAAGGTCTGTCTCGACGCACCTAGATAGAACCCTGCACAAATTCGACAAACATGAGGAGAAGGAGAAGCCATAGACAGAGAAATCGTCCATAAATACCTCAACCATCTCCTCAATCAGATCTGAAAATATCGAAGTCATGCAACGTTGAAAAGTAGGAGGTGCATTACAAAGACCAAATGGCATCATTTAATGCATCATTCACTATCACAGGTGCATGCAACTAACTCATCATCAGTTAATGCATCATTCACTATCACAGAATATGTCGAGTTAGTTCCAAGAAACGCAGACCTGAGCCCGGAGGGGAGTGGTTTAAGGTCCACTTTTGGCGAATTAAGCTCTGACCAATCGTCTGGATCGCCAGAGAGTTTGACACTCGACCTTGGTGTGGTCGAGTGTGGTGCTCGAGTGTAGGCTGTCGAAGGCTGGATCGGGACACTCGAGCTCAGCTCTGTCGAGTGTCATGGTCGAGTGTGTGGTTTCAACAAGAGTTTCCTTTGCAAGAATCCAGCATTCTCTTGTAAACCTATGTCTCCTTGTGCACGTACCCATCACAACCATCTTTTGTTAAAGTAGTAACAAGGTGATCCTCTTCCATTAACTCCTTGAAAAGATCCTCTGAAAGATCGTCTATTTCTTAAACTACAAACAGCTATCCCTCAATAGTTGGTTTCCTCATCACATCGCTGATGTTGAAGGTCATCTTAAAATCATTCCCCAAATTAAGTTCAGTTTCTCCTTTTGGTACATTAATAACAGCTCATGCAGTGGCCAAGAAGGGCCTTCCAAACAACAAGGGGTCTTTGGGTTCTTTTCCCATGTCAAGAACAACAAAATCTGTTGGGATTTCTACTCCTCCAACCTGAACCGGTAGGTCTTCTTGAATACCATGTGGAATTCTAACCGATCGATCAGCTAATACCAAGGATATCTTGTAGGTTTTGTACTTGTCAAATCCTAAACGTTTGGCAACCGTTAGTGGCATCAAGCTGATTGATGCTCCTAAATCACATAAGAAACTTCTGAATGTGAGAGGTCCTAAGGAGCATGGGATCGTGAATATTCCTGGATCATCTAGATTTTTGGGTATAACTTTCCTTTGTATAACAACACTGACCTCGTGTGTTAGCACAACCATCCCTTCAACTTCTTGTGTTCTGTCTTTGACTGCATCCTTCAAAAACTTCTGGTAAGGAGGCATCAGCATGAAGGCATCCATAATCGGTATCTTCACCTCAACGTTCCTCATCTGTTTCTCAAAGAGAGCCTTGTATTTGTCTGCAACATCCTTCTTGAATCTCTCTGGGAAAGTAAGCTGGGGTTTGAAGGCCGGTGGAGCGAACAGTTTTGGGTCTTTTTGCAAGTCAGTCGGTTTTCTGGGCTCAGAAGGTAATACTCAATCAGAGGTTGGTCGAGTGACATGGTCGAGTGTCAGAGGTTTCGGTGGTTTCGTGCTAATTTCTGTCTGTTGTTCGACGAAATCATCCTCCCTTCCTGAATGGCATTGTCCTCAGTGGTGTCTGTGTCTTCAGCACAGATTAGTATTTCACGGCCACTACGGAGTGTAATGGCGTTGGCGTGATACTTCTTAGGGTTATGAACAGCTTTTCCTCATAGTTGTCCAGTTGGTTTAACGACTGATGAGGATCCTTGCTGATTCTCGACATACTTGAAGCGGGCATTAAGAGTTTCAAACTTGCAGTGGAGGTCATTATGGGAAGCATCTATCTTAGTATGTACCTGAGCAAATTTCCTTGTTATTTCAGAAGTCGTGGCTGTCTGTCCTTTCAGTATTCGCTGTAATATGTCCATGACCTCAGGTCTTTGTTGGATTTGGGTTGTGTTGTTTGATTCGTAACCAGGTGGTACAGTGTGTTGGTGGTGATGAGTTTGATGGTATTGTTGTCTTGGGATAAAGGTTTTGGGTTGTGGTTGGTTGTGTGGTTTGGGTGGGTATACTTGATCTTGAGGGTTTGCGACGTTGGTGTTTATGTAGGAAAGGTTTGGGTTGAGTTTGTAGCTGTTGTAAGGCCTGTAGCTGTTACCGTGATTCTTCACAAAACTGACCTCTTCTACCTGATCTTCGTCCTCTCCAACCTCTTCTGACTCACTCACACGATGCACCTGCTTTTGGTGAACTGAGAGCAACCTATCGAGCTTGTTTTGTATGGCTTTGAGCTCCTTTCTACTAACCATGTCAGGATCGGTTGTACGTCTAGGAGTTCGATCATAGTCTTCACTGTATTGACCATCTGCTTGTGCTAAATTCTCGACCAATTCCCATCCATCATCTACGTCTTGCTGTATCGAGTAACATTCGGATTTTGGGGAGAACTCCTTTGTAGAGAGTGCTAAGAAGTGACTCAGTAGTAAACCCATGATGAGGACATTGGGATTGGTACATCTTAAATCGTTCCCATGCCTCAGAGAATGTCTCAGAATGGTTTTGCTTGAAACCGAAGATAGAGTTGCGAAGTTTCACGGTTCTGGAGTTGGAGAAGAATTTACCTATAAACGCTTGTTTGCAGGCATCCCCAGATGTAATAGACCCTTAAGGCAAGTGTTTTTTCCACAGGTGTGCTTTGTCTCCAAGAGGGAAAGGAAACAACCTTAGCTTTAAAGCCTCTTCACTAACCCAATTAATTTTTGTGAAACTGGTTAGTCTCTCGAACTCATCTAGATGATCCAGAGGATCCTCAGAAGGCAATCCATGAAACTTGATGTTCTGTACCATGGAGATCATACCACTTTTAATCTCAAAGTTCTTGTTGGCAATAGCTGGTGGAATAATTCCAGGGCATTATGTGTGAATATTGGGAGCATCACCAGCTCCAATGTGTCTTATGCGCCTACGTCGAAGTCTTAGGTCGGTAGCTTGTACGTTGTCCTCTATGTCTACCTGATCCGGAAACTCCTCGTTCGATCTGTTCCGCTGTTCCCGCAAGTGTTCACGAGGCAGACGGTCTATGTTATCGGAGTAGGGGATGAGATCTTCACAACCACGGGATCTGGTATTCATGCAAGTGTGTTTTTGTCAGTGGAAAACGACACTCGACCAAAGGTGATTGAGTGTATTGATCGCGTTTTTTGGGAACAGAGAGAAATCAAGGTACTCGAGCTTAAATGGTCGAGTGAGTTGATCGAGTGTTCCTGAAAACAAACAAATCAAAAATGAGTTTTAGAATGTAGTTGTAAAACTTAGTCTTAGGGAAGTAAAAATCCTAATTGTAGCTAACTAGAACCGAGTTGGCAACGGCGCCAATTTGATAACATGATTTTTTACGGTTATCAAATAACCTACTGTTATGTAATCAATTACAATACAGTATGGTGTCAATCCACTGGGTGAGTAACTAGCAATCGGGATGCAATCTACTTATCCTAATCTAAGCCAGATTAATTTTAGTGAGTAGTAATCTAATCTAGGTGCGAATAAAATGCTTAAAACAAAATGGCCAAAACAGAACGTAAAAACAGAGCAATAGCAAAACAGAGTAAAGTGTAAAAGAGAGTAATTGAAAAACAGAGTTTTATGCTAAAAACAGAATATTAAAGTTCGCGGAAATTCAATGGAGAAAAGGGGTTCTCGAGGTTAAGGATCAATGATCAGGGTATTCCTAGGGGTTTCAGACTTGTTTATCAACCTATTTAGATGACCTCTAAGCAAGAAATCACAAAAATCACATTCATTCTCATGCAATGGGACCTCTCTTGAACAACAACCCGACTTGACTCTCGCCAACGATTAGGAGTTCAAGAGGCTTTAAGTATGGACCTTACCAAGCCTAATAACACCTAGACAATCATTCTCTTTAGCTAGGAGAAGTTATCTCAACCTAAACATGTTCAAGTGATTCCCCAAACGCCTCTCGGGGGGAGAGGAGGGGGGGGGGGAATCACCAAGTAATCAGATTTCAATTGATCTGAAAGAAATAAGCATTAAGGACACTTAAATTAAAGAGATCTAAAACCTTAATCAAAGGTAAACAAATCTGGAAATCCCTACGTTTTCTCCTAATCTCACCCTCTCCCCAAGAACCCTAATTTAACTTACTCAGAATTCATGAAGTAAAGCATAGATTCATAATCGAAAATCAATTGCATAAACTTAAAGATTTGAGTAAAAGAGAATTCAGTATTGCTTAAGAGAATCGAAAATTTGCTGGAAAATATCTTATATTAAAAGTGGAAATTCTAGTACAATTTATAGATCAACAAAGATCTTAAATCTTAAACAAAAAAGGAAAATTACTTAAAGAGAAAAAAGGAAAATTGCTTAAAGAGAAAAAAAAAATCCCCTAGAAAGAGAAATGGAAAATTCTTTGAAAGAAAAAATGGAAAAAGGCTAAAGAGTCAACTCTGGCAAAAAAAATCAACATTCTGGTGTAAATAACCACTCGACCAAGTGATGGTCGAGTGTCATGCTCGAGTGTTATGGATAATTGTCAAATCTTCTAGATCACATCCTGAACTTCAACTTTAGGCCAGCCGATTTCCCATTGGTCTTCTTGTAGTCTGAAATACTCCATGATAAGCTCCAAAAAGTGCCTAAAAATACCCTTTATGCAATGTATGCAATGTCCAACACTAAGTATGCAAATTATACCTAAAAGAACCTAAAACAATGATAATAATGCAAGTATGAATGCAAAATATGCTAAATAATGCCCCTAAAATGTGGTAAAATGCAGACACATCAATCGACAGGAAAACCGTCACAAGACTTAAATCTTTCAAGCATAAACAGCAAGGAAACACACAAAGGAAAAGATTTTCACAGGCAGAACGAAGAAGAAGAGAAAAACGGAAACTTGAAACAACCAAAACACGAAATGGAGAAAAGAGAGAGGAAAGACACAACCGTGGGGATCTTCGGCTTTGATACCAAAAAATGATGCGTCACGGGGATTCACGGAGGGGTTTTACGGATGCGCATGATGTCTGAAACGGTGTGGAAATGGTGGGAAAGGTTGCGAATCGAAAAGGATAACGAAGAAGGTGCGCGCCCATGCGCTAAGTGTCATGGCCTCGTTGAAACCTCCCTTGGGAAACCACTTAAGACAAAACTAAGGTGAGGGAAAAGAGTACCCAGGTTCCTTAACGGCTTAGGGTCTTCACCTTGAGATGGTGAAGACCGTTCAGATAACCTCCTCCGGGTCGCGGTTGGGCTGGTCGCATGTCCGCGGGTCATACGATTCTAGGAAATTGTTGGCATACGTGTTGCACTTGGCTTGCATGTTTTGGACAGCCGTCTTCGACCTAGTGGTGATCCCTGGGTCGATGATTGGTACTTGGGTCGGTCTTTGCGTCCTGCGACTTGGTCCGTCATTTGTCTCATTGTCCGAGTGCGTTCTGATAGGTCGGGACTCATCACATAGGGTGTCAATTCAAGCCACCGAGCACTCAAGAAGAGGATAAATATAATGCATAGAAAGAGATGAGGGGTGTACCTTACTCCAATGCTGTGGGGAGCCTTATGTATGAGATGGCCGGAACTAGACCGGATATAGCCCATGAAGTTGGTCTGGTGAGTCGCTTCATGAGTGCACCTAACAGGGAACATTGGAAAATGGTTAGATGGATTCTGAAATATCTAAGAGTGAGTTCTACTCATCACTTAACGTTCAACAGAGCTCAGGAATTCAAAATCAAAGGGTTTTGTGATAGCGATTAAGATACTGACCTGGATCGTATAAGATCTGTCACCAGATATACGTTTCAGGTTGGAGGAAACACCGAGAGCTGGCGTTCAGGCCTGCAATCAATAGTGGCTTTATCAACCACAGAGGCAGAATATATGGACCTAACAGAAGCTACAAAAGAAGCGTTATGGCTTAAGAGGATTACCTCTGAATTAGGGTCTCCCCAGAAGAAGGTGGAGCTCTTCTGCAATTCGCAAATTGCGATCTGTCTTGCGAAGAACTGCGTGTTCCACGAGAAGACAAAGCACAACCAGACGCTGTACTTCTTCCTCCGAGATGTGATTGAAGAAGGGGATCTCTTGATATTGGAAATCGATACCAAGGTTAATCTGGCTGACATTCTGACAATGCCGGTCTCAGTGGAGAAGTTTGAAGAAGCGAGAAGTCGTGTAAGGGTTCTCAGAGACTGAATCTAGTTCATAGATTGAACTAGGGTTCCGACATGGATCGTGTCGGGGAGAAAAGGGAAAATGAATCGGTTCAGATTCTCTTTTGCACGAGTGATACGCATCGAGTTGGACAATGTGATACAACGCGCATCACTTCCTATGCCAAGAGACAAAGGAGTTTGGGCCGAGAGCAGATTTGTGTTGGACCGAGAATAGAAGAAGTTGGGCCAGACAGCGAAGTCCACTTCGGTTCTGGTCTCTTTCTAGAAAAGGCCCAGGTTCATTCTTTGAACTCTATTTTGGCATGATGTGTATTTGTGGCAAGTCAAGGGAAGAGTAGCAGAGTCATACTGTTCGAAGACCTATAAAAGCAAAGCATGAGATCATGGTCAAAATGCAAGAGAGGTGTGAGGGATCATGAGACAATAGGAAAAGTGTTAGAGTGAGTTTTAGAGAGAGAGCTTGCTTATCTTCTTCAAGTTTTCTTCTTCTTCTCGGGTTTACCCTAGTACTGTTGTTGTCGGGTATATCTTGTATCTTGTATCAAAAGCTCGTGAAGGATAATCCCTTAAGAGCTGGTGTTTTAGCTCTCCAAGACGTACCTTGACAAGTTTATGCTTTGGAAACTTGTATCTCTCTGTCTCGACTTCAATTCTCTTTCATCTTTCCGGTTTCTTCATCTGCAAGCGAAGAAACAAAGCAAGCATCACAGTTAGATCTTGGGAATATCGTTACAGAAACATCATATATAACACATTCTTTTTACTTTTTTTTGTGGGCTGATATATAATTCACATATATTTATATTGTTAATCAGCCATTCAGGTTGACTTATTACAGGGTTTGAATTGTAATCGTTTTTTATTTGTTCAACTTGAAATTCTTCGTCATTTAGGTTCATCTGAAAATTTTTAATTTTTGTTTGTTTTACGAAACGTCAACCATTTTTATATTAGATATTAACAAAAAGAAATTTCTTTTACAAAAAGAGTAATAATATGGAATCATAATGAATCGAAAAATCTGCGGTTTGTAATTATTGTACAAAAGTTTACTTTTTGTTTTCAACAAAGATATCTTTAAAAGGTATATGACTCTTTTTTAGACTCTGATTATTAAGAATTAAGGTCTTCAGAAACTCTTTTTCTTCACTTTTAACAAAGATGATTTCAGAATTAGATTAAATTCCTATATATTTTTTAAATAAAAAAATTTCATAAGAGTAAATTTTACCTTTAATTCTGAAATTCTGAAATATAGTGAAGAAAATGTACGACTCGATGCGGGAAAGACTTCACGTTGTGGACTTTTTCCTTCTGAACCCAAATTTCGTGCTGCACAAGCAAGAAAGAATACAATCGTTTAACTTTTATTCAGATTATTAATCAAATATACAACTAGGGATTCGATATCTAAAGATTCAACACACCCCTAAACAAAACGCAATTATGAAGGATACAACACATACCATACACAAAACGTAACAAACCCTAACTTATCTTTCAAGTTTTTCTTGCAATTTTTATCAAAAACGAAAACAAAAATTGTTGCGATTAGAGAAGATACAAACTAAAGACACGATCGATTACCATCAAAAGAACCAAATCATCGATCAAATTGAAATGAATCACCGTTGAAAATCATTAATTTTCCGTTTGCTATATCCAGTTCTTCGATTTTTCCTTCGATTCGTTCTTCATTCTTCTTCGTAACAATCGAAATAAATTCTCCACGAAACTGCGACATTTAGCTTCTTGATTCAGGAGCTAGGTAATTATCGTTTGTTAGAGTAGTAGTTACTTTCGCCAATGTATAACTATGTATATATATATAATAGGTAAACTAAGGAACTGACACGTATGCCGCTTAAGTTGAATTAAAACACGAAATAATAAAAAGAAATGAAACATATTGAACGTTATTTTCCTACCAAAAATAATATTTTGAAAACATCAAAAACGATAAAAGTAGATTTCATAATGTAAAACCCAAAAAGGTGTTTTTGCATTTATCCATAATATTAATTACTATTCTAACATACATTTATTAGAAAAAACTAAATATATACGGTTAACAATAGGTGTAATAAACAAAAATTTGCAACCCTACCACATTATATTGGAACTTGTCACAAACTAAGTAACTTAAATTCTTTGGCGCATCAAATAAAGAAAGTGCACTTAATATTCTAAGGTTTCAATCCTAGAATCCTACTGCACTTAATACTCTTGTGGAGTGGAATCACAACAACTAAAGTGTGACTCAAAGATAAGGGATTTGAATGAATTCATAGATAACTAAAACAAACTTGAAGGCCCCTTCGGACCTAAAGCTTCGTTTTTCCCATTCCACAATATTTTGAGTGATTTTCATCTCCGCGAGATTAATTACTTTGTAACATTTGTCCATGGGATGGTATCTGCAACAATATACACACACAATGTCTACTTGATCGTGCTCTTGGGAAAATTGATTGGTTCCAACAGTGGTCAAATGCATAATGTGAGTCTCTTGACATAACTTGTTCGTTTCAATCATTCTCATATTTTCTGGTATATTTATTTTTGACGAAAGCTGGCTTAAAAATCCATGAGTCAAGGAGATTATATTTTCTGCTTGGACAGAGGAACAGTGATACATAGCCTTTATTAGCAAAAACTGTTGCCTGGAGGAGAAACCTTTCTAAGTGGAAGCGAAGAAATTATTATATTTCAATACTAAGTTCTTTCACGGCTCTAAGAAACATTGTACAAAAATTTGACCCCTTCACTGCTCAACTTGAAGGTGTTGAGACTTTTAGTGAAGGCTCTAAGGGTGAGGTTGGAGTTGAATACTTTAGAAAGCATGTTAGATCCACATATCCGGGGAACTCTTCATAATTACTTGAAGATATGGTCCCAAAGGTAACTGTAGAGATGAAAAACAATCTTACTAAGGGTGTTACACCATCAAAAGTTAAAACTGCAACTTTTGGTATTATGTCGAATAAGGCCTCGGGGATGAACGGCATGATGAGTTATCCTCAAATCATATTGGAATATCGTGGCAGCCATGGGGCAAAGGATGTCAAAGGTTTTTTTAGGCTGTTTCTCTTCCTTTGAATTGGAATTATACACAAATATGCTTGATTCCCAATTTTTCTAATCTGAACAAGATGACTGATTTGAGGCCAATAAGACTTTGCTATGTGATGCACAAGATAATTGCTCGTGATAGAGAATTTAAATGAACTTGTAGATAACTCAGAAAACTCGGAGGCCCCTTATGACAAGAAGCTTTGTTTTTCCAATTCCCAAATACTATGAGTGACTGTCATCTCTGCGAGATTAGTTACTCGGAAACGATGTTTAGATGGGATAGTATCTGCAACAACATATACAAATAGTGTCCTCTTGTTCGTGCTCTTGGGAAAATTGATTGGTTCCAACGGTGGTCAAAAGCCTCTCGAAGTGCCTCGAATCCTTTATCGTTTTTCTTTCTTTCTTGCTCCAATAATCTTGTATCCAATAGGTTTCCAAAAAACTCTTTTACAGATCTTGGTGATGTACCTCATTTATATCGGTTTTCAACCCGTTTTACTTGTTTTATTATATCAAAGCACGTTTTTCAGAGTATTTTACTCCTTTATCGAATATTTATAGGTCATATGTCACATTTAGATAAGATGAGTTGTTTGGAGTTAAAACGAGCATATAGAGATGCAAAGTCATTGAGAAGAGTCTGAAGTTTGGCTTCCTTTGAAAGATTTTTTCCACCGTTGGATCGAACTGAAATTTTGACACAACATAGCCACATGAGTTAGATTTCACTTGGAGTTTAATCGAAGGCAATCCGACAAGCGTTTAGGAGAATATGATGATTTTACCAAAGATTTTCATTTTGGCCGAGGTCGACTGATCTGCCTGTCCTATAGATGGACCTGTCCACAAGAGATCACCTGATCTGACCCTGTTTCAAGAGAAAGCCCTAAAATTTCCAATTTTTCCTCGGTTTAACTTACTTTGTTCCAGAACGAGTTTAAAATATAAAAACTAGCTCTAGCCACCTTTTAATTTTGTTCTTGTAACCTCTAAGGAGAAGATCTCATCCTCCACAAGTCATTGGAAAAGTTTTATTAACCTTTTTCTATTTTAATTCAGTTTATCATTATGTTTATTTTTTCTACTATGTTTGAGTAATTTATCAATCAGTTTTAGGGGTTTCAAGGGATTTAGGTATCAATGAATTAGGAACAAAGAGGGCTCGATGTTATGTGTTCTCCATTAAAAACTGAGTTTAATGCTTAAATTAATCTTTTCACCTAGTTTATGATCTTAGGTTAATTAACTATCCAATAACTTGTTAGATGCCTGAACTAGCTTACATGAGGAAGTAGTCTTTAACGAGTGAAAGTTGATTTTAAGGATAGTTGTGGACCTATCAGACCAATTCATTAATGCATGTTTACATCTCTAGAGCCAAACAATATTTTAAGTATTAGTCGAGAATATGTTGTATATTGTGTCCAGAATGCATTCCATTTCGATTTCCTATTGTCTGATGCATTCTCGATTGATATAAGATCAAGAGATCGATCTTATAAGGGATTAAGTGTGGACTCAGAATTTTGACTAAGGTGTCTCCCTTCTAAGCAATTAATGATCTATGGTGATGATGGATCTAACCAAAGGGGTTGAAGTCTCTCCTTGAATTAGACAATGTATGATAAAGTGGATTGTGGATGGAGTGAATGATGCCACACAAGTGATGATGATCTTGTGATAAGTTAGTTTCTAAGGTCTCTTGATATGACTCAAAGAAGGCTAGAAGTCTCAAGGTTTGGTTTCTTACTAAAAGAAGAAAATACAATCTTTATTGATGATTGGTCAAAAGTTACAAAACTACTAAGGAAATTGTAGGAAGTGATAATGCAAGACACAAAATATAACGAGTTCCAAAGTCCTAACATTACAAGAAAACATTAGGATTACAACTCCTATTTTTGTCCCTAATGTATTGGTAAGGGACTTTACAACGCAATAGGGACACCACATGGTTAGTCATGTCCTGCACATCGTAAGTCTAAAAGAGTTGTAAAAACGTCGTAAATATTGACATCTCCATATTTTCATTGTTAAAACGTCTTAAACTGACGTTGTAAAAACGTTGTAAGGTATATCAAGCGTTGTAAAGTAGATGCCAAATTAAACGTTGTAAGCTAGTTGTGAATTTAGCAAGTAACTTACAACGTAATGTTTACAACTAATTAGAGTCGAAATGTGTTACAATGAATTAGAGTCGAAAACATTTACAACTAACTAAAGATGAAAATGATAAAACTATTTAAAGACAAAAATATTTACAACTATTTAAAAACGAATGTTTTACAACTAATTAGAGACTATTTTTATGATTCTTGCCAACGATTTAGGGACTAATATTTGTTTTAATTTTTTTATTAAAATTATTAAATTAAATTTTTGTAGTTTAATAAAATTATGAAATGAATTAATGAAAAATAAAATATAAAATTAAAATATAATATTAAAATATTTTTACAAAATTTAATTATAAACTAGAAAATATTTTTCGTAGTAATTCGTCGAACATGTCCGAAGCCGAGGTTACGACGTCTAAGCTCCAAAGCCGCAATTGCATGAGGATTGCCCGCAACCAAAATATCCATCATGGACTCCATGGCTGCGAATTTATGATCCGTCGTTTGCTTTAACGAAGCAATTTTTGCACGGGATTAATGCACTTGACTGTGAAGTGAGTTTTTGCATATCGAGTTAGACGTTACTCTCTGGACATCTTGGGCGGATCCTATGCCAATAATCCGTCCCTTTTTTGTCGGGCAATCTGCAAAAATGTTTGTCACAAAATAATTATTATTTAAATTATGTTAAATTTTTAAAAGTAATTAAATTATTTAATTAAATACGGGCTTACAAATCACATTGATTTCAGGAGCACTCAATTCGACAGGAGTACCATCGAAGGATTCCTAGAAAAGTTGGCTATGTAGCAGTGCACACTGAGGATCAATGAAGACGCTGAATTTCTTCTTATGTGTTGCGGGATACAATTCTGGAAGCGTAGGAATCAGTCCAATATTTTCTGCCTAAAATAGGAAATTTTAAATTAAATTGTAATTTATGTTAATTAATATTGAACAAAAAAATTTAATTTTAAAATAATACTTACTATTTTTATGGCAACTCCGCCGAAAGGCATCTGGCCTGCAGTGTGCGACATTACGACTGGTAAGCCATTTGGATCAATCTTCTTCTGGGAGGCGGAACACTGAGCAGCTCTCCTCACCGATGTCGGGTCTACCCATTAACTCTTCAATCCTTCCCAACACGCGTTGGTCATGAATGTGGTTTCCCAAAACTGTGGTACAAAACCGCTTCATGGCTTTGCGGTTGAACTCATGGCGGACAATTTCGTTGATGGAGACGTCCCAATTCCAACGTTGCTAGTATAGAAAGAAAGTAATTAGGATTTAATAGTTATTAGTTATTGTGTTTAATAAAAAATAATTTTATGTTAAAAAAGATATTTAACGCAAAAATCTCTAACCACGTTATGCGAATGTAGTGCGGTGTTGATTTCCAATTTGGAGTCACATCCACGAAGTAGCTTTTGATGCATTCTGCGATGCTTCGTCCTACCTTGCTATGAACACTGAACTTGAAGATTTGTTAATAGATACTATAAGTTATTTAACTATAAATACTTAAATTAAATTTGTAATTCTAAATAATTTAATATATAAATTAGAACGTACCAATAGGTACCAATTGGACTATCGATATGTAGTTGCGGAAAATTCTTGCGATTTGGAGCCACGAGAATATCTTCAACCCGGTACTGCACACAAGGCGTATCCGGCGGCACCAAAAAGTCTGGATGGACCCCCACATTCGTCGGTAGAGGTTCTACGTAAACATCTTGTGTCGGAGATGTTCTCGGCGGAGTACTACTTTAATGTTGGGACTGTGACTGTGTCTCTGGCACATGCGAGGAAGTGGAAGACAATGCAGTGTCGTGCACCATGTCACTGTAATGGACACGGTGTGTATGCTTACGGGGTGCCATATTTTGTAGTACCTACAAATGAATTTTTTGTTTTAAAAATGCGATCATATACTACTAAATAATTTATAAATCCTAAATTCTAAATTCTGTACCTACTACATAATTTCAAAACAACCTATACATGTTCTAAATCCTATATTTACATCAAAATTGTAGAGAATGAGGATTGATGAATGATGAAATGATGTTCCAAAATTGGTGTTGTATATATAGGGTCGAATTTACAACGTAATCCATGTAAAGTGGTTCGTAAATGTGGGTGCAATGTACCGTAAAGGTACAATGCATGTAATTAATAAGAAATGTCGTAAAGATGTTGGCCCAAGAAAACGTCGTAAAGACGTTGGCTCTTAACAACATTTTTACGACGTTTTCTTGGGCCAACGTCTTTACGACGTCCTAGGCCAATGTCTTTACAACATTCTGGCATAACAACGTCTTCAAGACATTGGCCTAGGACGTCGTAAAGGAGTTGGCCCTAAAACCGTCTTATCATTTTTTTAAAGTGTTTTTCATTATTATTTTTTTCTAAGTGCTTTCACGATGTCTTCGTCTTCATGATGTCTTCGTCTTTACGATGTCTTTGTCTTTACGATGTTTTCTTTTCAACGATTAGTTTTTTTTGTTTTCGCGTTTTCAATCATAAGTAATCTATTAAATTTAAATGATTTATAAAACTTTGATTGATATAACTTAAATTACATTAAAATAATAACAGAGATTGTTCGTACATGTTAAATCGTTGTATCAATCAGACTCTTCACCATTGCTACCATTTCCACCACTCGGATTATCACTTTCTGCAAACTCCTTACATTCCTTATAGTCAACATCTTCTACAACGAGATCCTCGTATTCTCGGTTTTCCGGATCGATAAGCACCAGTAGCTATGTAGCTTGATCTCTCACTTGTATAGGTATACATGATTCTTCTTGCAACGGTAAATCTCTACCTCCAATAATACACCCACGGGGAGTGATCTTCCCTGTAGCTAACCAATTGATTTATGACTCTTTGATCCTTGGATATGGAATGAAGCTAACTTGCTCTGCCTGCGATGCTAAGACGAAAGGCTCAAACTTGTTGTATCTTCTCCTCCCATTTACATCTACAACTCCAAATTTGCTGTAACGGACACCTCTGTTAATTACGGGATCAAACCAGTCACATTTGAATAGCAGTTTTCAACCCAATTAATCCCACAAATTCCACTTCGATAATCTCATGCAAAACCCCATAGAAATCAGTTTCACCCTTCACACATACTTCCTAATTGTGCGTTGCACGCCTGAAACCGTACTCAAAGGTGTGAAATGTGTATCCTCCGGTGAAATACATTGGTATTGTTGTTATCTTAGCAATAGGACCTTGGATCAAATCATGAAACCATGGTGGGTAGAATAGATCATCATAGTCAACCTGTACACACAGTTAAAAATTAATCACAACATAATTAGAATTCTTGTATTTATAGAGTTTACTCTTATTTGGCCCTTCAACTAGAGTGCAAAGTGCATATCTTTCCGCTTAAGTACTTTTGCATCTGAAATTCCTTCAATAGTTTCTTTTACCTGGCTAACAAATATACTATACATGTATAGAAATATGTTAATTTAAAAGTAATACTATACACATTTCATTAAATATATACAATTCATATACATATATATATATATATACCTTTGAAACGGAAGCACTTCAGTACAATTGAGAAGTGTATCTGTGTGGGCTGCGTGGCGGTCTTCGAGACTACTCCACCAAACTTCTTTTAATTTGCCACTGAGACGCCCAACTGGGGAAAAGATATCACGAACTCCCTCTACTGCATAATTTTGGGCAACACCACAATCATCATATCTCCTAGGTGCTCTTTTTCGTGTGTGAACGGTATTGCAAAGTAGTACAATGTGAAATGCGATGTTTCTTCTGTCAGGCTACCAGCAATGCTTTGTGAGGAAGGTGCATTCGGAGATGTTCCATAACATCAAAGAAAGGAGGAAAAGTCTTCTATAAGTTGCATAACAAGAGTGGTATATTTCTTGAAAGTTGTTCCAAACGTTCTACTGTGATTGTTCGTGCACTCAAATCTCTAAAAAAGCACCAATACCTATAATATACAATGCACATTATAAGAGTTATATATATAGGTTTATATCCATTACTAGATTATGTTAAACAAATACCTATAAGTGCTTGATGTACATTTTTTGGAAGTAACTGGGCCAAAGCAAAGGGTAGTAGTCATTGCATGAACACATGACAATCATGACTTTTCATCCCTGTAAACTTTTGCCCTTGCTCAACACCTCTTGAGAGATTTGATACATAACAATCAGGAAACTTCACCTCTAATGACACCCAATTAAATAATGTCGTTTTCGCCTCAGATGAAAACCTAAATATCGGAACTAGAATTTTGCCATCGCTTTTGATATGCAACTCACTCGTAGAATAATAGATGGTAAGTCTAAACGTGAATTTCTGTTATCCTTTGTCCTACCAGCCACGTTAAAAATCGTATGCATGATATTCTCAAAAAAATTCTTCTCGATGTGCATCACATCCAAATTGTGTCGAATCAACAAATCTTTCCCATATGGCAGCTCCCAAAATATACTCTTCTTATGCCAGTTATGATTGCGTACGTAATAATCCGACATATTATTAGGAACGTGCCAATTACCTCCTCAAGGAACAGTTGCCAAAGCGCCGTAATAATCCATATTTGCTTTGATTTCCTCTCCTGATAGATACGTCTTCCTACCATGCTTCAGTTGAAATGAATTTGTCCTCCTAAGGCAATATGGACAAGCCAATCTCTCATGTGTTGTCCAACCAGATAACATTCCGTAGGCAGGGAAGTCACTTATCGTCCACATAAGCACCGCCTTCATCGTAAAATTTTATTGGGCAGAACAATCATATGCTCGAACCCCATGCGTCCATAACTGTTTCATCTCATGAGTCATAGGTTGCAAAAACACGTCAAGAGACCGTTTCAGATGATTAGGACCAGAAACAAGTATACTTAGGAATAAAAATTCTTTTTCCATGCACATTCCCGAAGGAAGGTTATAAGGCGTGAGGATTACTGGCCACAAAGAATATTCTCTACCAGACATTCCAAATGGACTAAAACCATCGGTGCATAGAGCAAGCTAAACATTCCTAATATTCCTATCAAAATCTTTGTGTACCGTATTAAAATGTTTCCACGCTGTTGCATCTGAAGGATGATTAATCTCTCCATCCGTCTATGAATGCTCTGCATGCCTTCTCATCACATTTGATGTCCTCTCCGACTGATATAAGCTCTTCAATCTATTAGTTATTGGTAAATACCAGATCCGTTGATATAGTACCTTCTTACGCCCACTCCCTTGTGTCTTATATCTTGGCTTCTTACAGAACCGACATTCTTGTAACACATCATCATCTTTCCAATAGATCATACAATTATCTATACAAACATCAATGGTTTCGCACGGAAACCGAAGACTATAGACCAATTTCTGCGTCTCATAATATGATTCAGCTCACATATTGTCTTCCGGCAAATACTCTTTGAGCAAATCAGTCCACACCCTCATGCAAACTGAGATGAATTACATTCTGTTTTAATATTCATCATCGTAGCTGCCAATGATAATTTAACTAGACCGTCTCTACATCCCTTGTAGAGAGGCTGGTTTGCAGCATCTAGCATGTCATAAAACCTTTTTGCATCTAAATTGGGTGCCTCATAAACTATAGGTTGATCAGTATTAGTTTTCTAAAATGCATGTGTGACCATCTCATGCATCCTATGATGCTCAACAGCCCCATGAATCTCAGTCTGATAACAAACATCATGCAAATTACTTGATTCACCTATATTAGCATCAACATTCTTAAAATTACTACTACTTGCTTCATCATAACCACCAACACTATCACCTTCCCCATGGTGAAACCAAATGTAATAATTTGGCGTAAACCCTCTATTTAATAGATAATTCCAAACAGTTTCTACTCGGGCGAATTTTGTATTTTTGCATTTCCGACAAGGACAGAACATCTTACCTAATTCAACCGCGATTTCGCTTTTAGTAGCCTGGGCCATGAGTATTTATGCCCTGTTCATAAACTCCTTTGTCAAGATTCCGACAGCATCTCTATGCTTATACATCCACTTCCGTTGCTTGAATATATCTCCACCAAAAGACTTTTTTAGATTTTTTCCCAAAACCGTTTTTTTACTCCTCTACCAAGTTTTGTTTTTGTTTTTTGATGTTGTGATTAATGAAGAGAGTCTTCCACCTTATATAGGCAAAAAATTAACGATGATTTTACAACTTCTCGCAAAATACGAGTAATTTACAACAAATGTACCTAACCATAAATATCTAATTAAAAATTTCGTCCTTAAATAGTGATGTAAAAGAGTTGCAAAGTAGAGACGTTTTAACAATGAAATTTGAAATTTAACAACACCTTTACAACATACCTTAGTATTTTATTTACACCATTTACGTAACACAAAAAACGTGTTTACCTAATTCATATTTCGTTTTTAACATGATGTAAAGTATGGAGGTCATAAACGAGTTGCAATTTAGGGACTAATTAAGGACGCAATGTATTAGAAATGGCAAAGCGTTGTCAAAATGTCATAAAATCCCAACTAGTTTTAACCAAAAATTTTGTTGTCCGTTTACAACTCCTTTACGACCAAATCTCTAAACGTCGTAAAGGAGTTGCAAAAATGTCCCAATTTTACACTGTCCCAAAATGTTGTAAAATTAGGTCCCTAAACTAATGCTCTCTTGTAGTGTAAATACCGGACTTGTTACGTCTCGAAGGACTAACAGCCAGTCCTTAGGGGCTTATACCATGAAGAGTTACACCCACACAACAATAGAAAGATCCACAAAGGCTCACCAAAAGAAATCACTTCAAGAACACTCAAGTAAGCTCTCCACACTTTCCTCTCTCTTTTCTTTGACTCTTTCTACTAATGAGTTACTCACACCCCTCTAGTCTCTACATTGCATCAGTTTCCTCTTATGCAATTCCCCTTACATCACACTTTGACCACTTTAGCTTTGTGATGTAGTAGGCTTCACTAAAGCAGATCCAGAAACGTCATGGGCTGAGAATGGAAAAGAAGAAGCCCACTAGAAATAGAACAATGTCCACCAAAAGCAGAACCATGCCATAATTGAAACACGGCCCATAATCCCATCAGATTTGTCCCGGTCCCCACGGTAATGAGAAGGGAGTCGAAATGCCCCCTCACAATCTCCACCTCGTTTCAGTCTCTATTTTCTCTCTTTGATCTCTCTTTCTTTCCATGACTCTTCTTATTCGCGACTCTGCGATTTCCGAGTTGAGACCACCGACCAACTCCACCTTTGACATGCACTGCCGAAACCATTATCACCATCGACATGCAACCCTGATGATAACCTCTCCTCCGACATCTACCGCCGGAGCCTCTCTCTTCACCTAGATAGAGAATCAGAGCCAAAGCACTTTCAGTTTATGTAACCCTTCCTCAAACTTCTTTACCGGAATCGATTTGGTTAATCGATCTGCTAGATTTACTCTTGTATCTATCTTCCTTACCTTAATCGTTCCGTTTGTAACATGTTCTCTGATGAAATTATATTTAAAATGTATGTGCTTTGTTCTTTCGCGATAGGTGTAGTTTTTTGACAAACAGAGAGCACTCTGAGAGTCGCCGAAGATTTCGACATCATCTTGAGGTACCCCTAACTCAGAGGAGATCCCCTTCAACCACATCGCCTCCTTTTCAGCTTCTACCAAGGCGTTGAACTTGACTTCTGTAGTCAAGAGAGCCACATTATGTTGAAATCACGATCTCCAACTTACAGTGTTCTTTCCTGCCTGAAACACAAACCCGGTAATCGATCTTCTTCTATCTAGATCTACTGCGGAATCACTATCACTGTATCCTCTTACTTTGAAATTCTGTGCTTTTTTGTGTATACAAGTTTAAGATCCACTGTGTTTCTTATATATCTTAGAATCCATTTGACCCCTTTTCAATTTTCTCTGCTAGGAGCACTCATGAATCAGCTGACGAGACCAGTGGAAAAAGCTAAATCAGGACGTGTACCCACCATGGCGTACATCACGCTACTGAAAGCACTTGGATAAGTTACCATCTTCATATCCTCCTCTGCTTCCTTTTTGCAATTTTCTTTAGTACTTGATAATTTGAAATAAGTCCCCATAGGTGTCTGTACAGGTTTAAAATTTTCCATTCCATAGGTCTTTAGGACCTTCTCCACATAGTTTTGCCGAGATAGCTTAAGAATTGCTCTTTGTCTATCTCTTATGATATCAATACCTAGGATTCTTCTTGCAGCTCCTAAGTCTTTCATTTCAAATTCTTTGCTTAGTAGCTTCTTAAATCTAGAGATTTCTTCCATATTCCTCGCAGCCACCAACATATCATCCACATATAACAGCAGATAGACAATATTGTCATTCTCAACATGCTCGAAATAAACATAGGGATCATGTTCACTTCTGTTATACCCTTGAGATTTCATAAACTTCTCAAACCACAAGTTCCACTACCTAGGAACTGCCTAGGAGACTGTTTCAATCCATATAGGGACTTCTTTAGCAAGCACACCTTCTCTCCCTTCAGTAAAACCATATGGCTGCTCCATTAGAATTTGCTCATCTAATACCCCATTTAGGAAAGCTGTTTTCACATCTGACTATTCTAGTTCCAAGTCTAACATAACAACCATAGACATCATCAACATGATGGTGGCGTGTCTCACAACTGGTGAAAACACGCTGTGATAGTCTATGCCTTATAACTATGAGTAACCTTTAGCAACTAATCTAGCTTTGTAGTGACGTTCTTCCACTCCTGGAATACCGGGATTCAATTTAAACACCCATTTACAGCCTATGACTCTTTCTCTTATAGGTCTATCAATTAAAACCCATGTCATGTTTTTCTTCAAA
>JAKUCM010005600.1:0-28444 GCA_023374145.1 Lepidium sativum
TGATAGGTATATGTTCTTCGTCATATTTTGTTGTATAAATCAAGTCTATGTCTATACTACCAAACTATATTCTTCAGCTTTTGTCTTTTTTTTTCTATTTTCACTTGTTAATAATTTATGTGCAAACCAACATTGATTTTATTCAAACAAAATACCCTACTATTTAGATATGTTCAAGTGATTTGTTGTTTATGATATTGATGGTTATACGAATTACATAAAGTTATATGTTCAAGTGATTTTTCTTTCTTTCTTATATAAATGTCTTGTTAAGGTTTATTGATATTATGTACATTTTTGTCAACATGCAATATGAATCATTCACATTCCCAAAAATCCAAACAGACAATTTTCATCTAGAATCTTTCAAGACACTCTATTTTAGGCAGATCTGAAATGTAAGTTTCAATTTTAGCCGTTTATTTATTGGTACAATGCAGATTGAGTTTTAAAATAATAATTTCCTATATTTACTCGTCAAATAATATTTTTATTGTTATTTTAATGCATAATTAAACAGGTAAAAACATTATTGAGACAAAGATTTTACATATTATTAGCTTTTTCATAAGAAAAAAATAAATCTTATGATGTAACATGGCGACAATCCTAATTAAAGATAATCCAGGCAAATTAGAAAAAATCTACAGATATAACAATATATGGTAGTTATGTCTACGGATATAACAATCCTAATTAAGTTATGTCTTCTAAAGTAGATTCATTGCGTAGTAACTTCAATCTTACTTTATTAGTAAGAATATCACAAATTCTTGTTGGTTACTAATTTCTTTTAATTTGTCTCTATTTCTGTCTTTCAAATATATCTAGTACCATGCATATAGGATTATCTTAGATGTTTGTGTTGAAGATAAGCTTGAGAGATAAAGTTTGATGAGCAATCTACCTAAAAGATTAGGTTAATTAGAATATTTAGGAGTTATCTAAATCTATCTATAGATATCTTATTAAGTTTAGGTTTTATGAGAATCTATATATAGATGTCCAGTTGTAACATCTATGTGTGAGAGATAATACAATTGTTGAGAGTTTTAGTTTTATGTAAGAGATTTTTCCAAAGCTAATAAAGAGAAGAGAGTTATTTTTAACGATTTTATATTGTGTTCGTATTTGATTCTTTATTTGGTATCAGAGCGAACGATTCTTTGAAGGAGACATTCTCTTTGTGAGAAAAAAGAGTTTCATGAAAAAGAAGAAGCGTGGTTGTGAAAACATTTCATGAGTGAATTGGTCGAAGCAAAACCGAAGGAAGGGGGGTTTTCTTCATCATGTCCAATGTTGAGCTCCACAAATTACACCGTTTGAGCCATCCGTATGAAAGTGTTGTTTGAAGTACATAAGGTATGAACAGCAATTGACACTGGGGGAGAAGGAGAAAAAAATAGCTTGGCAAAGGCTTTGTTTCAATCCATACCCGAGATACTTATTCTTCAAGTCGGCAATCTAGAGACTCAAAGAGAATTAGAAGGCAATTAAATCTCGTCATGTTGGAGCTGATAGAGTTAAGGAAGGTAGACTAGCGACCCTAATTTCCGAGTTGAAAAGGATGAGGATGAAGGAAACCGATATTATAGATAATTTTGTCGGAAGACTTTCCGAGATTACTTCAAAAACAGCTTCTCTAGGAGAAACAATTGTGGAATCCAAAGTTGTACAATAGTTTCTCAATAGCTTGCTGAGGAAGAAATACATCACGATTATTGCTGCTCTTGAACAAGTCCTTGATCTAAAGAAGGCAAGTTTTGAAGACATAGTTGGGAGACTAAAAGCCTATGAAGAAAGGATTAATGAGGAAGAGCAACAACTCCATAATGATGAAGGGAAGCTAATGTATGAAAATATGGAATATCAAGAGGATGGTGGACAAGTATGTGGTAGAGGACAGAATGGTCTTGGTAGAGGACATAATGGTCGTGGAAGAAGAAGAGGAAGAGGCTATGGCCGTGGAGATAAGAAAAAGTTTGATTTACCTCAAGTAATTTGTTTTAGGTGTGATAAGAAATGACATTTCGCAAGTAAATGCCCGAATAGATTGCTTAAACTTTAAGAGGCATATGAAAACCTACAAGAGGAAGACATAATCTCAAGAAGGAGAATGTTTATTTATGCATGAAGTGGTGCTTTTGAATGAAAGGAATATCGAGCCAAAGAGGAATGAGTCGAACGATGATGAATTGTGGTACTTAGAAAATGGAGCAAATAATCATATGTCGGGTACTAGGAGTTTCTACTAAACACTTGATGGGACAATTACGGGAAAAGTAAGATTCATAAATGATTCTTGTATTGATATAATAGGGAAAGGTTCAATCGGGTTCTTATGTGCTAATGGGGAAAAGAAAATCCTAGCGGATGTTTATTATATACCCGGATTGAAGAGCAATATTGTGAGTCTTGGAAAAGTAACCGAGTTGGGATGTGAGATAAGGATGAAAGTCGTGATGGAAAGTTACTGATAAAAGCATTGAGATAAAAAATCAACTCTATAAGATTCACATGGAAGTAGATGTGGAATTGTGTTTGCAGTTTGAAACTCTTGATGAAACGATGAAGTAGCATGCTAGATTAGGACATATTGGAGTTGAAACCGTAAAGACAATAATGACTAAGAGTTTGGTAAAAGGAATTCCAAAGTTCATAGTTGATAAAGAGCATTGTTCTTCATGTTTACTTGGGAAGCAAGTAAGGAGAAGTTTTCCTAAGGCTACTTTGTTTAGTGCTAGTGAGATTCTCGGGCTGATTCATGGCGACTTGTGTGGTCCTTTAACACCATCCACACCAGCAAAGAATATATATATATATATATATATATATATATATATATATATATATATGTTTTAATTGATGACCATTCAAGATATATGTGGACAATTCTGTTGAAAGAAAAAAGAGAAGCATTTGAGAAATTTAAGGTGCTTAAGGTTCTCGTAAAGAAAGAAACCAGAATGAGTGTCAAGGTGTTTCGTATGGACAGAGAATGTGAGTTCATGTCTCAACAATTCCTGGCATACTGTGAGAAACACGAGATTCAAAGGAACACGACAACACCTTCTATGCCATAACAAAATGGTGTTGTCGAAAGAAGAAATCGTACTTTGATGGAGATGACACGAAGTATTTTGAAACATATGGAAATGCCATGATATCTATGGGGAGAAGTTGTAAGACATGCCACATATCTCATTAGTCGAGTGTTAACAAGAGCCCTAAAAGATCAAACTCCATATGAGGATTTCAAGGGAAAGAAACTGAGACTAGATCACCTCCGGGTTTTCGGATGTTTAGCATATGCTAAAATTGAAGGTCCACATCTTAAAAAATTAGATGATTGATCTCGTATGTTTGGTACATGTAGGGATAGAGCCTGGATCAAAAGCTCGCTTATTGGATCCTACAAAACAGAAAATTATTGTTAGTTATGATGTTGTGTTCGGTGAGGGAAAAGGATGGGAGTGGAATGGTCTTGACAAAGACAAATCTAAGGAAACATGAGGCATAACAATAAGATGTGAAGATGCAAACATAAGAGATGGAGAGAATAATGATGAAGATATCATCGAAGAAGAGAGAGAGAATACCGAGAATCAAGATTTGTCAGAGAATCTTGATTTATCTCTTCGATGATTTACTAGGGAAACACGGAAACCTAGTTACTTGGATGATTTTGTTTTGCTCTGTGATTATGAAAGTAATAATCTATTGTTATTGGTTAATGATGAGCTGTGGGATTTTAGAGAAGCAAGCTAGTCACAAGTTTGGGTAATGCTTGTGAAGATGGGATAAAATCGATTTGGGAAAACAAGACTTGGGAGTCAATCAATCTGCCAAGAGGAGTCAAAAATATTGGTTTGAAGTAGGTTTTCAAAGTCAAAAGAAACTTGGATGGGATTATAAACAAACACAAAGGTAGGCTAGTTGCAAAAGGATATGTTTAAAGATACGATATAGATTTTGAGGAAGATTTTGTTCCGGTTGCAAGAATCAAAACTATAAGGTTCATCGTTGCTCTAGCTGCTACAAAAGGTTTGGAGATACATCACATTGATGTTAAGACATTTTTACATGGAGAATTAAAAAAATAGGTCTATGTATCTCAACCAGAAGGATTTGTCACAAAAGGAAAAGAAGAAAAATTCTACAAATTGTACAAAGCACCTTACGGGTTAAAGCAAGCTCCATGATCTTGGAATGATAAGTTAAAACAGATCCTTAAAGAGCTTAAATTTATGAGATGTACTAAAGAAGCCTCCTTGTACCGAAAGATTAAGAAAGGAAAACTCGTGCTTGTTGCGGTTGATGTTGATGATTTGTTTGTGAGGGGGACAAAACAATACATGATCAACGAGTTTAAAAAGAGTATATCTATTAAATTTGAGATGAGTGGTCTTGGTAAGCTAACCTATTATCTTGGTATTGAAGTTTGAACAAAAAGAAGATGGTATAAGATTAAGACAAGAAGGGTATGCTAAGGCATGTACGTTAGAGTATAATGCGTGTTACACTCTGATGGAGTTAAGAGTAAAGTTCTCAAAATTTCCAGAAGAGAAAAGCATAAATGAAAGAGAATATTGAAAATTTATTGGCTGCCTTCGGTACTTGATTTATATCCAACCAGACTTTAACCTATAGTATTGGTGTTTTGAGTAGATATTTGCAAGAGCCTTAATAGTCTCATGGTTTAGCTTTGAAAAGGTTCTAATATATTTGCAAGGAACACTAACACATGATCTTAAATATTGTCAAAACAAGAAAAGAGGTCTCAAAGGATATAACGATACTAGCTATAATGTTGATATTGATCATAAAAAAGTACAAAAGAACATATTTTCTACTACAATGAATGTCCGATCAGTTGGTGTTTTCAAAAGAAAGACAGTTGATTTGTCATCATGTGAAGCCGAGTTCATGGCAGTAACAGAAGCAACAAAGCAAGCTATATGGTTTCGATCGATAATAAGTCAACAATCTCTTTTACGAAAAATCCAGTCTTTCATGGTTGAAATAAATATTTACACAAAAGATATCATTTCATTAGAAAATGTGTTAGTAACGAACAAATTGAGGTTGAAGATAAATTTGGTACCTAATACCTAAAAGATTAGGTTAATTAGACGATTTAGAAATTATATAAAAATTTATAGATATAAGTTTAAGGTTTATGAAAATCTATATATATAGATGTTAGGTTGCAATAATGGGTGACAGATAATACAAGGGGAGTCGAGATAATACAAGGTGAGTCGTAGGTCTGTGAAGCCTTACCTGTTTTGACTTGTATTATCCACCAAGCTGTCTTTTTCTGTGCATGTCTAGTGGGGTTGAATGCTGGGCCTTGATTTAGGCCCAGTTTGATATCACAACACGAAATATAACATCATAGAAAAAGATCACAACACGTATACGTACATATGTAAAGATCAGGAACAGAAAAGCAACATCACAATCTTAAAAACTCATCCATGAATTTCTTTTCTTTCAAACTTTTTAGAGTTCAGCATCATTGTTGGTGAGACTTTCTTTAACTCGTTCCGACTTGTGTGACACGCTATCTTTAGCTTCCTTGGACTTTTTTGCAGCTGAATCGTAATTCTTCGAAGCTTTATCTTTAGCAGACTCTAAAGTCTCGTCGGCTTTTGATTTAGCACTCTCATAGCTTTCTTCACTCTTCTCCTTCGCACTCTTACTGTTTCTCTCTGCTCCTTCCTTCAATTTGTTCGCCTTTTCCATAGCCGCACTCGTCAGATCTCCCGCTTTCTCCTTCACCGCCTCAAACGTTTCTTCCAGCTTCTCGTTAGCGTCACCTGCTTTCCGTTTAGCTGCGTCCTTGGCATCTTTAGCCTTCTCTGATACCGTGTCTCCCAAGTTAGCGTTGACGTCAGCTTCGTTCTTGATTCCAATTTTTTCTTTAGCCCAATCCGTCCAAGACTCATCGTTTTCATCATCCGCCAAGCTGTCTTTTACCTGTTTTGACTTGTGATACACATCATCTTTAACTTGACCAGCTGAGTCGTAGGTCTGTGAAGCCTTACCTTTTGCAGACCCAAAGCCCTCACCAGCTTTAGCTTTCGCTGCCTCATAAGCTGCTCGTGCTTTCTCCTTTGCTGCTCCAACCTCTTCTTCTGCTTTGCGTTTAGCCGCGTCTTTAGCATCTTTGGCCTTTTCTGTAGCTTCCCAAGTGTTGTCTTGAACAGTTGACGTTGTTGTGTGAGTCGTTGGGATATCTTCGTGCTTGAGACCAATCTTCTCCTTAGCCCAATCGGTCCATGATTCATCCTTAACCGATTCTTGCTCAACTGTGGCTTGAACACAACACATTGCTACAACGGCCGTAAGTACCAATGATACCAAACCCAAACCGTACACTCTCCTCTCCATCCCCATTTTTATTGTAACAATCGAAAACGAAATACGATGATATGAAATATACAATCTAGACTCTTAGATCACCTTCTCTTTATTTCGCAGGAATGAAAAGTATTCGATAGATAGCTACCAGGTTTCAAATAAGCAACGCTTTGTTGATTGCGTTGTGGCGTTGTCCGATAAATGGTACTGTGATCGCTTCTGTGTTATGTATTAGAGAGAAACGAGCTAGGCTTATGACGCGTGTCTAACTACGTGGTGAGTATCAGCTTCTTTTGGCTTCTCGAACTTGGACTCGTGTTATGTGCTTCTTTACACGTGTTATCTTCACGAACGATTCTTTGGAGTAAACACACTTACCGACAAACACATTTGTGAAGTGAATTAAATAAGATTTTAAAATCATTCTTAATTATGGATTCATTGTTCTTGGCTGAATACTTAAATAATTATTTAGGCTAGGAACCAACACATCCTGTATATGGGCCTTTAAACAAAACCAATAGACTTTTAGGGCTTTTATAAGTAATACGATGGAGATATAAGTGAGGAATAAGGCCCGAGAACTTGTCCAAGAGCGACTTCTATGAGTATTGGATTTTGATCAAGTTAATTTACCAAGCCTCTTGCAGTTTTGTGTTGTGGCTTGTGATGTAGACTTGGATGATGAAGATAGGATTATAATCTACGATCTTGAAGACAATATCATATGAAAAATCTTATGCAATGTATGATTGATCTATCTGAACATTCCAACTACTCTATTACTGAAGTCTTGCTCGAAAATCTCTTAACCTGTTCTTAAAGGTTTGACATAGCTTATCCAAATGCAAACTAAAAAATCAAATACGAACACAATATAGCAATATTTAGGAATAACTCTCTTCTCTCTATTAACATCTACATGATTAATAGATTTTGAACTGAAGTGGAATGAATCTCTGGCCACATGGATCAGATTTTAAAAGAAATATAATTTTCTCTCAAGATTTATAATTATTCTAAAATTTAATCAAGATTTTATTATTACTATTTACTACTATTATCAATGATTTGAATTTTAATACGACAAAAATTAATACATATTTCCATAGTTATCATAATTATTAGTAATTCTTACTTCTATTAGAAATGATCTCTTTCCATATAAAGTAAAAATAATTAAGTTCAATCCGTCATATATTTTTTATTCACCACATATATTCAGTCAATTTGTAGTATTTTCTTTTTTTTCAGTCTTTTGTTTATTTATTTTTTCAGTGATTGTTAAAGACTTATCTACTATATTTATTTTAGTGAAAATTGTAAAATTATTATGGTAATCATTGAAAATTAATTGACATCGATGAAGAAGTTAGTTTAAATAAAAATTGAAAATTAATTGAGATGATTTTGGTCGACGAAGAAGTTAGTTTAAAATTATAGGCATAAAATTGATAGAAAAATAAACTAATAATATAAATAATATTTCATAAGTGGATGAAAGAAGTATTTAGGAGTCTATTCAACCAATATATGGTGATCATTTAGGGGATGTATATTTAAAACAGAATTTTAGGTGATTATGAAATTTTATTAAAATCACCTAATGATTTCTAAAATATAAATCATGTGTTATTGAACTTAAGATTTCTAAAAAATTATTTAAAATAATACACAATCATTCAATTAATACTTTATTAGAATCATATCAAATTTTTTGTTCTTCAAAACTTAACAATTCTAATTTTAAAAGCCTACTCATTTTGATTTTAGGAGATTTTGGGTAGTTTTTAATTGAAATAATAATACCACAAAAACTAACCTATTTAGATGTGATTTCAAAAGAATCCACTTAAGGCAGCGCATTTGCATAACCGGGATCGAGTTTTCCTGTCTACATTATGTAGGAATTTGGCTATTGGACCGGTAAGTTGTGGCCCAATATAATATGCCGTTGACAAAAAAAAATCCATATTCGTTACACCAAAAACACAAATACACGATCTTCTTCGTAACACAACAAACCAGTTGCTTCTTCTTCAAATCAAATACACGATTATCAAAATCACTCTTCTCCATGTGTTTCGAAGGCCCGACACTTGGTTTTGTAGCCTCTCGATCTCTGACACTTATCATTATCCTAGTCTGCGATTTTAGATTAGAAAAACAAAAATTCGTATCGAAGCCTATGTTCTCATCAATAGGTTCGAAACCATAGCTTTTACTTCATTAGTTGTCATGTGCCTTTTGTTGTGTTAGCTGAATTTGGTTTTAGCTACCTAGTTTCTGAGATTTTTATTCAAGAGTTTGAAAGATGAGTGAACAACAAAACGAAAACAGTCTGACATAAAGATGAAAAAGAGAGGAGTTGAAGCTATTAAGACAATGAAGAAATAGGTAGAGCAAGTAGTTTTGTTTGCATTATATGGAGAGTGTCATGTTTGTTTAGAGAGACAAGAGTTTCAAATTGATTATGCTCCTTTGTTTTCAACAACTGTAAAAGATCTAGTTTGAAGCCTTGTTATTTGTTGTTATGTACTTGATTTTAGATTGTTGAATTACCTTTCCATTGATCTTTCTCCTCTTGAGCACATGTACTGCAGACATCATACTATACTTGACTCGCCGCTTAAAGACTAATACTTTCTTTCATATTTGAAGAAACTCTTATTAACCAAAAATTGTTTTCAATCTGGAAAACAAAAAAAACCGTGCCGTTTCTCATTCTCAAACATTCCTATATACACACAGCTTGAATTGAACCGGTTTACAAAATATCAAACCAGTTAATTGGAACAAAAAAACCAAAGGACAATTTTAAACCAATTGACAATTTAAACCAATTCTTCATAACCAATTTACAGAGTCTTCTTCCTAGGCAACACCTCGATCCTCCAATACTCTCCCTCACATTTAAGCGTGAACGATGGAGACGCCCCAACTTGGCTAAGAGAAAGTGAAATTATTCCCAACCGAAAGCCTTCGTCATAATGTCTGCTAGTTGCTTTGTTGTTCAAACATGGAGAAGACTAATTACTTTGTCTCGTACAACATCTCAAACGGAGTGGCAGTCTGTTTCGATATGCTTTGTACGTTCGTGAAAACATGATTTGTTCCTATATGAATAGCTGCCTTACTATAACAGAATAACTTCACCGGCTCTGGATGGTCAATAGCAAGCTATGTTAAAAGTCTCTGAAACCACTTGATTTCCTGAAGAGCTGCCGTCATGGCTATGTATTCAGCCTATGCGGATGAATGTGACATGATATCTTGTTTCTTCATCACTTGGTAATGTAATAGTTGCATTTTAGTTCACCAAGATCTTTAATATCGAAAATAGAGTGAAGGTAAGTTTTAGTCGAGGAATTACCATCCTTATAATCTCCTGTGATGATCAAGTCATGTACATAGATGAGCCCAACTATGATGCCATTCGGTCCATGAGATGTGAAGTGGGTAAAATCCGCCTCGGATTTGGTGAATCCTTGATCTTTGAGTCCAGTGATAGCCTTCCTTAGCCTTAGTACTTTTCCCGGTGGAATGGTGTTTTCAAGACCGGGAGGAGGATAAATGTAGACTTCCTCTTTGAATTCACGTTGTAAGAAAGCGTTTTTGACATCCAGTTGCCACAAATTCCACTCTAGATTGGTGGCCAATGATAACACAACTTGCACCGTATGGAGTTCTGCAACCGGTGCAAAGACGTCAGTGTAATCTTGGCCATATGTTTGAGTGGCCGCGTGCGACCAGCCGCACTTTATGCCTTTCAATCTCACCAGTACTTTTGTACTTAATAGTAAATATCCATCTAGAGGTGACAACTTTCTTTCCCGGTGGTAAATCCGCTGCATCCCATGTGTTGTTGTGTTCCATTGCTCCACATTCTTCTCCAACCGTATCTCTCCATACTTTATACTTTTTAGCCTCATCATAACTTGTTGGAATCTGTTTGAGGGAAAATTTTCCAAGAAATGATTGATGTTTAGTAGGCAAAAGGTCAAGAGAACATAGCGATTGGATTGGATGAGCTATAAAAATTATTGTTGTAAAGAACTCGACCATTCTTTAGCTGTGAGCTTCTTCTTAGTTGTGGAGGAGCAAAGGTCTCATTGTTCCTTTCCTTATTAGCTAAGTTTCTTAACCGTGAGCTTCTTCTTTGTGGTGGAGGAGTTAGGGTCTCATCCACACTTTGAGCTTCTTGTGAGAGTTGCTCAGATGAATTTTCAGAATTATCGCCATTTTCACCATTTTGTTCGGATTGTATGGTTGGTGATGTCGTTGTGTGATACATATCCATTGTGGTGTGATTCTCATTTTATCCTCTTCCACCTTCCCATTTTCCCAAAGCCCTTCTAGTATGTATTTAGTACCTTCGGCTCTATCTAATTGTATGTAAGCTAGATCCTTGAGCTCATCCCAATTTTCCATTTCATGAAAACTCTTTTCTTCAAAAAATTTAACATCTCTTGAGATTAGAATTTTCCTTGCTGTTGGATTATAACACTTGTATCCCTTTTGTGTTGGTGAGTAGCCTACGAACATACATCTTGTGCTTTTCTCATCCAATTTGTTCCTAAGTTCTCACGGTACAAGCACAAAACAAACACATCCAAACACTTTTAGATGATTAAATGATGGAATTGAGTTGTTGAGTACCTCAAAATTTATCTCAGAGGATTTTTGTTGGGGTATGATTGATGAGGTAGCAAGCTGTCATAACGACATCACTCCAAAAACGTTTAGGAACATTTCTATAGATCATCATTGATCAAGTGACTTCCATGAGATGTCGGTTTTTTCTTTCGGCAACCCCATTTTGTTGGGGTGTATAGGGACAACTTGTTTGGTGCTCTATTCCATTCTTTGCTAAGTATTCTTTGAACCTTTGACTAGTGTACTCCCCTCTATTGTCCGATCGTACACTTTTCACATTACTTTGGTAATGATTAGTTACATTGGTGTGAAAACTGATAGATGCCTCATATACTCGGTCTTTAGATGGGAGAAGAGTTAGCCATGTAAACTTTAATTTTTCATCTATAAATGTGACAAAGTATTTGTGATTTTCTCTAGACAAACATTGTGAGGTCCATACATACAAGCTTCACATTTAAGATTATCAAAGGAAATATTAGGCAACATTAACTCAAATGCCTTACTATGAGGATGGCCTAATCTAGCATGCCAAATGGTTTCATTACTATTAGAAACTACGGAATTTAAAGCATTAGATAGAGTAGAAGAATTCTTTGTGTCTTCAAGCACATAAAGCCCTCATTGAGTCACTCCTTTCCCAAGAATGGATCCGGTCTTAATATCCTGAAATTTTACATCATTAGGACTAAAACTAACTTTACAATTTAAATCATTTGTAATCTTATGAACCGAGATCAAATTAGATGTAAAATTAGGGAAAATTTCTAAGTCTTCAATTCCCTTTAATGGTACTTATTGGTCATTAGCAACTATTACATTACCAAGTGCTGCCTTCACAAATCATATGGTGAGATGCACCCAAATCCACAATTAAGGGTTTTGTAGACTTAAGTGTAAATAAAAATTTACCGGAATCCTTGATTTGGGTTAGTGACTTGATGAGGGAATCAAGGTTGGTTCGGTGTTCCATTTCTTGTGTCACGGCTGTGTGAGCTAAGCCATTTTCCACATCCATGGGAGTTGGTCCATTATACCCTTGCTCGGATTGACTTGCTTCATCATATGACTTCGAGGAGTTGGCCCTAGGATTGGCTTTGAATTTTTTTTTGGCTTGAGGTGAGGATGTAATATCCAACATTTGTCCTTGATATGCCCCTTTCTTGCAATGGTCGCATATCAAATTTTTCCTATCCGTTTTGTATACTCCTTTGTTTGCCGAGACAAGTTCTCCTATTCCTCCAAATAACCCAAGAATTCCTTTTTATTTTTGAATACAAGCACATACCTCATCTAGGTCATGAGTCTAAACATTTTTAGCTCTGCCTATAGGGCTCTCCATTTCCCATAGTGAGGGGTAAACTCAATATAATCTTGAGTTAATGAGTTAATTGCCTTTTGGATTTCAAATACCCTTGTGATATTGGAGATATTTCCAAAAATTTCTTGAGGGTTTCCAAAAGTTCTTTAGCGGTTTCACAATAGAAATATGACTCGTGGATTGGTGGATCAGCTTTGGATAATTGCCATGACAACTTGATCTTCTTGAAACCATTTGCTATTATCCCCAAAAACCACCACTTGTTTTCCATCAACATTTGTGACTTGATTAGGTGCGGCTCCAAGTTCGACATGTTCCTATAAGCCACATCCACTGACGTGTCTGCATTTTAGCATGTTTTAGAGGCATTATTTAGCATGTTTTGCATTCATACTTGCAGTATTATCATTGTTTTAGGTCCTTTTAGGCTTAATTTGTATATCTAGTATTGGGCATTGCATACATTGCATAAAGGGCGGATTTCAGGTACTTTTGGAGTTTATTATGGAGTATCTTGGACTACAAAAAGACCTATGGGTAAATCGATTGGCCTAAAGTTGAAGTTCAGGATGTGATCTAGAAGATTTGGCATATTTCCATGACACTCGAGCATGACACTCGACCATCACTTGGTCGAGTGGTTTTTCACACCAGAACATTGATTTTTTTGTCAAACTTGACTTTTATAGGGCTTTTTGTAAAAAGGCCTATAAATACCCCTTTATGTAATTAAGCAAACCCTAGAACGTTTTAGCCTCTTTTCTTTAAGCAAAAATACTTTTCTCCTTTTTCCTTCGTAATTTTCTTTTCTTTGAATCTTAGATCCTTGTTGATCTTTTGAGAATTCGATTTTCTGCCTTTAATTATTGTTGTTCATCTCTGTTTGATCTTTCTGATGATGTTAACGGTTTATAATTCTAGGTTTATGTTCTTCATCATGAATATTGAGTAGATCAATTAGGGTTCTTGAGGAGATGGTGAGATTAGGGTAGATGTAGGGAATTCCATACTTGTTTAGGGTTGATTAGGTTTAGATCTCTTTAATTTAAGTGTCCTTAATGCTTATTTCTTTCTGATAAATTGAAATCTGATGGTTTGGTGTTTCCCACCCAAAAGGTGTTTGTGATAATGCTTGAATGAACTTAGGTTGAGATAACTTATCCTAGCTCAAGAGATTGACTGTTTAGGGTGTTATTAGGCTCTGTTAGGTATGTGTTTAAAGCCTCTTGAGCCCTCTAATCATTGGTGAGAATTAAGTCTGGTTGGGGTTTAAGAGAGGTCCCATTGAATGAAAATGAATGTGATTGTTGTAATTCCTTGCCTAGAGGTCATCTAATAGGTTGATAAATAAGTCTGGAACCCCTAGAAATGCTTTGATCGTTGATCCTTAACCTCAAGAACCCCTTTTCCTTCATTAATTGTACCTAACTAGAAAATTATGTTTCATCATTGCTCTGTTTTTCGTTGCTCTGTTTTTCGTACTCTGTTTTCATTCTGTTTTTGCATTTTGTTGTTACTCTATTTTGTGTTCTGTTTTCGTTAAGCTTGATTAGCACAATATCATTCACCATAATCATTCTGGCTTAGATTATGTTAAGTAGATTGCATCCAAACTGAATAGTTGCTACCCTAGTTGGATTGACACCTTACTGTATTGCAACTGATTACATAACAATAGGTTATTTGATACCGTAAAAATCCTGTTATCAAATTGGTGCCGTTGCCAAATGGGTTCTAGTTAGGTACAATTAGGATTATCACTTTCCTGAGACTAAGTTCTACGTGTGTGTTCTTTTTCTTACATTCTTTATAGCTTGTTTCTGGGTTTTGTCTGTTTTGCAGGAACACTCGATCACGACACCGGACCCACACAGCTCGAGTGCCATGATTTTTGAATTCTCCAGAACACTCGACCTCAACACTCGATCTAGCCTTGGTCGAGTGTCCGTTTCCTGAGTCAAAATCGACCTGCATGCATACCAGATCAAAGGGTAATTAACATCTCATCCCCTACTCGGACAACATAGACAGATTCCCTCATGAACAGTTGCGGACTCAGCAGAACAGTTTGAACGAGGAGCTTCAGGATCAGGTTGGGATGGAAGAACATGCACATGCTACTGAGCCAGGACATCGTCCTAGGCGCACAAGACACATTGGAGCTGGTGATGCTCCCAATATCCACACTACACGCCATTGAATTGTTCCACCTGCCATTTCCAACAACAACTTTGAGATTAAGAGTGGTATGATTTTCATGGTGCAGAACAATAAGTTTCATGGTTTGCCATCTGAGGATCCGCTGGATCATCTTGATGAGTTTGAGAAACTAAGCAGTTTGACCAAGATTAATGAGGTCAGTGAGGATGCTCTGAAATTGAAGCTGTTTCCATTTTCTCTTGGAGACAAAGCTCATATGTGTGAAAAACACTTGCCTCAATGGTCTATTACATCTTGGGATGCCTATAAACAAGCCATTCTGGGTAAATTATTCTCCAACTCCAGAATTGCGAAGCTTCGCAACTCTATCTCTGGTTTCAAGCAAAACCATTCTGAGACATTCTTTGAGGCATGGGAACGATTCAAGATGTACCAATCTCAATGCCCCCATCATGGATTCAGTGCCAAATCTCTCCTAAGTAGTCTCTACAGAGGCTTTCTTCCCAAGATTTGAATACTGTTGGACATAACCAGCAATGAGAACTTTCTGAACAAGGATGTCGATGATGGTTGGGAACTAGTTGAGAACTTAACCCAAGCAGATGGGTAGTACAACGAAGACTATGATCAGACTCCCAGGGGTACAACAGATCCAGATATGGTCAGTAGGAAGGAGCTTAAAGCCATACAAGACAAGCTGGATAGGCTGCTCTCCGCTCAGCAGAAACATGTGCATCATGTGAGTGAGGCAGAACAGGTTGAAGAGGATGAAGATCAGGTAGAGGAGGTCAGTTTTGTGCAGAATCAGGGAAACAGCTATCGCCCTTACAACAGTTACAAACCTAACCCAAACCTCTCCTATAGGAACACCAATGTGGCTAATCCCCAAGATCAGGTGTATCCTCCAAAACAACACAACCAGCCTCCATCCAAACCCTTTATCCCCAAACCACAGTACCAGCAAATGCATCACCAACCTCCTACTGTACCACCTGGATATAAGAACCACAACCCACCCAAACCCCAACAAACACCGGAGGTGATGGACATTTTGCAGTAAATCCTCAAAGGTTAGACAGCTACAACATCAGAATTGACTAGGAAGTTTGCTGAGGTGCACACAAAGATAGATGCTTCCCACAGTGATCTCCACTACAAGTTTGAGACTCTTAATGCCCGCCTCAAGTATGTAGAGAATCAGCAAGGCTCCTCATCTGCTGTGAAACCGACTGGACAGCTACCAAGAAAAGTTGATCAGAACCCTAAGGAGTATCACGCCAACGCCATTACACTGCACGGTGGCCGTGAGTTACTGATCCGTGCTGAGGATGCAGACGCCACTGAGGACAGTGTCATTCAGGAGGGGGAGGATGATTTGGCCGAAGAACAGACAGAAATCAACATGAAACCGCCAAAATCCAGAACACTCGACCATGACACTCGACCATCACCTGGTCGAGTGTCGCCTCCTGAATCCAGAAAGCTAGATGATCCATGGACATTCACAATCCCATGCTCCTTAGGTCCTCTCACGTTCAGGAGTTGCCTATGCGAACTAGGAGCATCGATCAGCTTGATGCCACTGTCAGTTGCCAAGCGCTTAGGGTTTGAAAAGTACAAAACTTGAAAGATATCTTTGGTCTTAGCTGATAGATCGGTTAGGATTCCAACCGGTTCAGGTTGGAGGAGTGGAAATCTCAACAGATTTCGTTGTTCTCGATATGGGAGAAGAGCCCAAAGACCCCTTGCTGTTTGGTAGGCCTTTCTTGGCCACTGCATGAGCTGTGATTAATGTACCAAAAGTAGAAATTGAACTGAATTTGGGGAAGGATTTCAAAATGACCTTCAACATCAGCGATGTGATGAGGAAACCGACTATTGAGGGTGAGTTGTTTGTAGTTCAGGAGATAGATGATATTTCAGAGGATCTATTTGAGGAATTAGTGGAAGAATATCACCTTGGTACTACTCTGACAAAAGATGGTTGTGATGGGTACGTGCATAGGGAAACAGAGGTTTACGAGAAACTGTTGGACTCTAACAAGCCTTTAAAAGGGGAAAATCGGTTTGAGACTGTACACTCGACCATGACACTCGATCACCATAAGTTCGAGTGTCACGATTCAGCCCCAGACTGCTTATACTCGACCAACACACTCGACCACACCAAAGTCGAGTGTTAACCTTCAGCAGATACATACGATTGGTCAAAGCTCAAATCACCAAAAAAGGATCTCAAACCACTCTCCTCGGGGCTCAGTTACGCGTTTCTTGGAACAAACTAACCATATCCTATGATTGTGAATGATGCATTAACTGAGGATGGGTTAGATATGTTGCTTGCTGAGTTGAAACGGTTTAGGAAAGCTCTAGGATACTCATTGTCTGATATTAGAGGAATTTCTCCTGACTTATGCACTCATAGAATTCACCTTGAAAATGAATCCTACTCTAGCAGGGAATCTCAAAGGAGATTAAATCCAAATCTGAAAGAGGTTGTTAAGAAGAAAATTTTAAAATTGCTAGATGCTGACATTATTTATTCTATTTCGGATAGCAAATGGGTATCTCCAGTGCATTGTGTGCCCAAGAAGGGAGGAATCACTGTTATTAGGAATGAGAATGATGATTTGATTCCCACTAGGATTATTACAGGGCATAGGATGTGCATTGATTATAGGAAATTGAATTCTGCATCAAGGAAGCATTACCCCTTACCCTTCATTGATCAAATGCTAGAGAGGTTGGCTAATCATTCATATTACTGTTTCCTTGATGGATATAGTGGATTTTTCCAGATCCCTATACATCCAAATGATCAGGAAAAGACAACCTTTACTTGCCCTTATGGCACATTTGCATATAGGAGAATGCCATTTGGTCTCTGTAATGCACCTGCTACTTTTCAATGTTGCATACTTCGATATTTTCAGATCTGATTGAGGAGATGGTTGAGGTGTTTATGGACGATTTCTCTGTTTATGGCTCTTCTTTCTCCTCTTGTTTGTTGAATTTGTGCAGGGTTATGTCTAGGTGCGTTGAAACAGACCTTTTGCTCAATTGGGAAAAGTGTCACTTCATGGTGAGATAAGGCATCGTTCTGGGTCATAAGATATCAGAGAAGGGTATTGAGGTTGACAAAGCCAAGATAGAAGTGATGGTTCAACTGCAGCCTCCCAAAACAGTAAAGGACATTAGGAGTTTCTTGGGTCATGCAGGGTTTTATAGGCGTTTCATTAAGGACTTTTCTAAGACTGCTAGGCCTCTAACTCGTCTCCTCTGTAAGGAAACAGAGTTCATCTTTGATGAAGAGTGTCACAAGGCCTTTCTGGAACTCAAAGAGGCCTTAGTGATAGCACCTATTGTTCAAGCACCAGATTGGACTCTTCCTTTTGAGATAATGTGTGATGCTAGCGATTACACTATTGGAGCAGTTCTGGGACAAAAGAAGGACAAGAAGCTCAATGTGATAAACTATGCTAGTAGAACACTGGATGAGGCTCAGGTGAAGTACGCCACGACAGAGAAGGAATTACTTGCAGTGGTGTTTGCCTTTGAGAAGTTCAGGTCCTACTTGGTTGGATCAAAGGTTATTGTGTACACAGATCATGCAGCTCTGAGGTACTTGATGAAAAAGAAGGATGCTAAGCGTAGACTACTTAGGTTGATTTTTCTGCTGCAGGAATTTGACATGGAAATAGTGGACAAGCCTAGGATAGAAAACGGTGTCGCGGATCACCTCTCTAGGATGCAGGTGAAGGGATCCCTTCCGATAAATGATGATACGCTAGAAGAGCATTTGTTGAGTTTCTCCATCAAACACTTGACCATGACACTCGATCAAGTCTTGGTCGAGTGTCTGTCGTGCAGTCAGAAGAATTGCTTTAGGATCGGATTGCAACTTGCCGAAACTAGCTTGCCGTGGTATGCTGATCTGGTGAACTTTTTGGTAGGGGGAGAACTACTTAAGACTCTGAACTCTCATCAAAGGAAGAAATTTTTTAGGGATGTGAAACAGTACTTCTGGGATGAACCATATCTCCACAAGAAAGGATCTGATGGACCATTCAGAAGGTGTGTGTCAGAGGAAGAAGTTAAGGGGATATTAGAGCACTGCTATGGATCTGCATATGGTGGACACTTTGCAGCATTCAAGACAGCACAAAAGATTCTTCAAGCTGGGTTATGGTGGCCATCCATCTTTAGGGACTGCCAGGAGTTTATATCTAGATGCGATTGTTGTCAGAGGATGGGCAGTATAAGTAAGAGGAACGAGATGCCTCAGAATCCCATCTTAGAAATAGAGGTGTTTGACTGCTGGGGAATTGATTTCATGGGACCTTTTAACCCACTATCTTTGGGGAACACCTACATTCTGATTGCTGTGGATTATTTCTCCAAATGGGTGGAAGCCATTGCATCTCCCACAAACGATGCAAAGGTGGTACTGAAGTTGTTCAAACACATCATATTTCCCAGGTTTGGAGTACCAAGAGTCATGATCAGTGATGGAGGATCCCATTTCGTCAACAAAGTCTTCGAGAGCTTGCTCAAGAAACATGGGGTTAAACACAAGGTGGCAACTCCTTATCATCCCTAAATCAGTGGGCAGGTTGAGGTATCCAATAGGCAGATCAAATCTATTCTGATGAAAGTAGTTGGGCTATCGAAACGTGATTGGGCCGCCAGATTGGATGATACTCTTTGGGCCTATAAGATTGCTTTCAAGACACTAATTGGAAGAACGCCTTTTCAGCTACTCTATGGGAAGTCGTGCCATTTGCTAGTAGAACTCGAATACAAGTCGATTTGGGCAATCAAGCTTCTGAATTTCGATTTCAAGACAGCCCAAGAAAAAAGACAGATGGAACTGCATGAACTACAGGAGATCAGACTTGAGGCATATGACAGCTCTAAGGCATACAAGGATCGCACCAAGGCAGCTCATGACAAGAAGATTCAGTCTAAGACGATCATAGCTGGTGATCAAGTGTTTCTCTTTAACTCTAGGCTCAAGCTGTTTCCGGGTAAATTCTGATCCAAGTGGTCTGGTCCGTTTAAGGTGGTGCAAGTTCAACCATATGTAGCAGTTACCTTGACCAACAACAAAGGGGAAGAATTTACAGTGAATGGTCACAAGGTTAAGCCATAGTTGGCTAACTACACGATTCCCAAGAGAAATTCGATTCTTCTCGATGAGCCACTTCATCTCCAATGAATATGGGGGAGTCAAGGTCGAGACTATAAACGAGCGTAGTTGGGAAACAGTCCCAAAAGTATCCTCTGTATATACATTCCATTTTGCATCCACATTCAGCATATTTAATTTCTTTCGATACTCTTATAGTTTTAGTCTTTAATTGCATTTATTTCATCTTACATGCACTTGGAAGGGCTTTTGTACGTTTTGCAGGAAAGTGGGGCCCAAGATAGGACAGGTGGGGCCAGAACCGACATGATGGGACAACACTCGACCACTTCTTGTCGAGTGTCCCACTCGAGTGTCAGCTCCCATGTGACAAACTAACACTCGACCAAGCCTGTTCGAGTGTCATACTCGATTGTCCCACCACCTTGCCTATTCCGAGGCCTGCGCACCTATGACTACCAAAAACAACGCTCGGTTAAGAAACCAGCCTCAGTAAGGGGAATCTTCTAGGAGCAAACCAGACAAAAAAAGCGAAGAAGGTTAGTGATCCAATCAGAGAGCGAGTCGGGGGAAGAGAGGGAATACATGGATGAAGATGATCCAGAGCTGGGACATGCAGAGGGTGCAGAGGGTACAGAGGAAGACATGGAGGTTGATCTCGTGGAAGAGAAACTCCAAGAAGCAGGGTATGGAGATCAAGAAGCTGAGGAAGCGAGGGAGATCATTCTGGCTGGAATGAGAGAGAAGGAGATGAAGAAGAAGCATAACGCAGAGAGAGCCCTCAATGACCTGCGAATGATGGATTTCGTAGGTACCTGCTACCCATGCAAGGAAGCATTGACTGCAATGGGATTAACTAGGGACGACCTGATGCTCCAGAACTATGGACTGTCCACGTTTGTGTCTCATCTGGAACGTGCATACAAGGAGGAGACCATGAAATTCCTAACCACAGTCCAGATTGTTCTTTATGATGCAGACAAGGTGCGTCTTCAGGAGAGATAAGGTGGCGGGTACCTCGTCTTCACAATTAGGGGACGAGACTACCGTTTTACTTTCAGAGCACTCTGGGATTTGTTCCGGTTCCCAAGAGTCGAGTCTGAGAGTTATGGGCCAGATTTTGACAGAGCCGAACTGGAGATCTATGGCGCTCCGTAGCCTCAACAAGGAGCAAGTTTTCGTCAACACGATCGAAAGCATCACTTATCCGGAATCCAGCTTTGAGGTATTTTCGCATGATCCTTGCAAATACTTTCTTCTCACGCTTTACTACATGCACTATCAATCTTGGGTAGATAGAAATGCTGGTGACTGCACTCAAAGATATTGTTGGAACAAGGAGTGACGGTTCCGTGATTGTAGGAGACAGAAATGAAGCAGATCTGACAATCCAGTTCGCCAATTAGCTTGTCACATACCGTGATTGGGCGAGAGATAACAGAACTGATGGACGTGATGTCAAAATCACCATTGGAGGACTCGTTACTTGTATTCTGGAAAGGTGTGGAGTGCCTATCAATGAAGCAGAATGGGTAGAACCTCGGTTCATGATCATCGACCATTTGAGGAGGTCTCAGTTCTTATCTACCGCCATGGTGAAAGGTAAGCATGTCTACTCTTTTCATCACCTGCTTAGACCAAACGCTTTTCTGCTGTTGCCAAACAGGAAATACACATCGATAAGGATGGGGAGGAACACAGACTTTAACCCACCATTGGAGGCCTTATACGACTCCAACGGTCATCCACCACCTTCGTCTCCTACCAACAGTGACGAGGTGGATCCTGAAGCATACTGTTTCGAGGAGTTCACTCTGCCACCACGTCAGGGAGCCCCGATCAAAGAAGCACACAAACACATCAGCTTGCTTCAAAAGATGAACAAATGGCTCATGAAGAGAGTCAAAAATTTGACTGCTAGTGACGAGGCTAGAATACAGGAGAATGATAAGCTGAACAGAAGGGTAGCTGCTTTGGAAAGGGATAGAGGGCAGTCATCAAGGCCAGTTCATCCAAGGCGCGCTTCTGTGTCCATGGATCGTGAGAGATAGCAACAACCAACACCAACTAGGCACTCATCTGTAAACACCGCAACATTCTCATATAGGAGGCCACTCGACCCAGAAGCCGCAAGCTCGAGTTGAGCACTCGAGTAACACCAAATCGAGCATCAACCGGGACACTCGACCACGGTGAGCTTGAGCGTCGACAAGAAGCCGACGATTACATGGCGGCCATGCAGGACAAGGTTGCCGACTACTGGAACCTCTGAGAGGTACAAAATTCCTTCCCTTCATTGTATATACCAATGCATATTTTCTCTTAACTTGCTGGTCTAGGATCCTCTTTCGGGCTTCTATCCACACAAGAGACTATGTGATATAAGAATAGGGGAGGGTTCTAGAGGTATTTGACTTTGTTTATGTGATTCTTAGTTTTGATTTTCCTCATTTCATCATCTGCATTTCATTTAAGGTATAGAAAAATCAAAAATACTTTTTAGTTAGCATATTTGTTCATTTGCATATCATTTAAGGCATAGAAAACCCATAAAAATTTGAAAAAAAAAACAATGAAAAAGCATCAGTCAAGAACATAGTGTTTATGTTGCTCCATTGCATTCATATAGGATTGAGTCTAGAGTTTTAGGAATCATCTTGCTAATGATAGACAGTCTTGCTAGGTTGATTGGCTAGTAACCATAGTGAACTCTTAGACTTGCGTTCTTCCCTCTTGAACACTGATTGGTAGATCGTTGACCTTAGAAACCGGTACTTATGTTGTGTCTCAAAAAGGACCAGATTTGTTTCCTCATAATCGGATTTAATTTTTGCCAAATTAGGGGCTTGAAATACATTGCATATGGTCCTTCCTTAGGTTTAGCTAGCTAAGTAGAAAGAAAAGCATAAGAAAAATATAGAATCATCCTTCTTACAACTCAGCTCAAATAATATGGTCTAAGATGCACGGGAACTGTGCGTAAACCCATACCTTCTTGTGTTCATTGATAAGACCATTCTGATGTTGCCTAAGGTGAACCGGGACTGTACGTAAACCCGTACTTTTTCGTGTTTCATTGATAAAGCTAATTCATTGATGCCTAAGGTGAACCGGGACTGTGCGTAAACTCGTACTTTTTCGTGTCTCATTGATAAAGCTGGAGAAAACAAGTATGAGTTTGAGCAAATGTAGGAGTTGAAAATGAGAAGTGATTTAAATGCTGAATTAATGGTGTCTAGCTGAATTAGGGGAAGTTTAATCCCAAGGTCTTTGATCGATAGCCCCTCTTGCGGTCTGCACTTATAGAAATAGGTTTCAAATCTGAGTTTCTTAGAGTCCAGCCAAGTATTAGGGAGTATTCGGTTATTATGCTAAGCCTTAATGTAAGTAGATTGTGGTTTTTACAATAGAATGGGGGTTCACATGTGGATTACGGTTTTCAGCTTGATAAGTTGTTTGTTTGAGGTAAGATGTTCCCATTGTCAGCAACTTCTCTTCCTTCTTGCTCTAAGCATTTGCTTGAGGGCAAGCAAATACTAAGTTTGGGGGAGTTGATGTGTCTGCATTTTAGCATGTTTTAGAGGCATTATTTAGCATGTTTTGCATTCATACTTGTAGTATTATCATTGTTTTAGGTCCTTTTAGGCTTAGTTTGCATATCTAGTATTGGGCATTGCATACATTGCATAAAGGGCGGATTTCAGGTACTTTTGGAGCTTATTATGGAGTATTTTGGCCTAAAGTTGAAGTTCAGGATGTGATCTAGAAGATTTGGCATATCTCCATGACACTCAAGCATGACACTCGACCATCACTTGGTCGAGTGGTTTTTCGCAACAGAACGTTGACTTTTTCGCCAGAGTTGACTTTTTAGAGCTTTGTAAAAAGACCTATAAATACCCCATTTATGTAATTAAGCAAACCCTAGAACGTTTTAGCCTCTTTACTTTAAGCAAAAAGACTTTTCTCCTTTTTCCTTTGTAATTTTCTTTTCTTTGAATCTTAGATCCTTGTTGATCTTTTGAGAATTCGATTTTCTGCCTTTAATCATTGTTGTTCATCTCTGTTTGATCTTTCTGATGATGTTAACGGTTTATGATTCTAGGTTTATGTTCTTCATCATGAATATTGAGTAGATCAATTAGGGTTCTTGAGGAGATGGTGAGATTAGGGTAGATTTAGGGAATTTCAGACTTGTTTAGGGTTGATCAGGCTTAGATCTCTTCAATCTAAGTGTCCTTAATGCTTATTTCTTTCTGATCAATTGAAATCTGATGGTTTGGTGTTTCCCACCCAAAAGGTGTTTGTGATAATACTGTTAAGGTGTTATTAGGCTCTGTTAGGTCTGTGTTTAAAGCCTCTTGAGCCCTCTAATCGTTGGTGAGAATCAAGTCTGGTTGGGGTTTAAGAGAGGTCCCATTGCATGAGAATGAATGTGATTGTTGTGATTCCTTGCCTAGAGGTCATCTAAATAGATTGATAAACAAGTCTGGAACCCCTAGGAATGCTTTGATCGTTGATCCTTAACCTCAAGAACCCCTTCACTGAATTTCGTCTTTCTGTGAAAATTTTGTTTCATCATTGCTCTGTTTTTCGTTGCTTTGTTTTTCGTACTCTGTTTTCGTTCTGTTTTTGCATTCTGTTTTCGTTAAGCTTGATTAGCACAATATCATTTACCATAATCATTATGGCTTAGATTAGGTTAAGTAGATTGCATCCAAATTGAATAGTTGCTAGCCCAGTTGGATTGACACCTTACTGTATTGCAATTGATTACATAACAGTAGGTTATTTGATACCGTAAAAATCATGTTATCATCCACCGAGTATAGTCTTCATATATCTTGCCCATAGGGAGTAATTAGGGCCTTTGAAAATGACATGAACTCCCTTGAGTTCTCCAATAATGAGGTGTGAAGAAAAATATTCAAAGGTTAAGAGAGAAAGATTGAAGTTTTTAAAGAGAAGAAGATTTAAAGAGTGTGAAGGATAAAAGATTTTGAGATTTAGAAACTTGCCAAGATAGAACTTGGCTCTGATACCATGTTAGATTTTAGAATGCATATGAGACGAGATGAAGAATTTATTTTTAACATCGAATTTTTATTGCAAAATCGAGTTAATTACAATCATGAGTTACAAGTCTATTTATAAAGAGGCAACATAGAAGAAGAGACTTAAAAACCCTAGTCGTTGTCGTTGTAGCCGTTGGGGAGGTGAGAGAAAACGGAGATCTCGAGGTGTCCGGTCCCCGAGGATGTTGGCGACCCGAGGATGATAGTGACCCGTCCTCTTCGGTCTTCACCCAAGGACACACAGTCACATGTTGTCCTTTTGCTCCAACGGTCATTTGTGACTAGTTAGGTTCTAATTGGACCCAAACTATCCCAACCAAATCCTCTTTCCCATTACACCAAAGGTTACACTTTGATTTCTCAAAGTGTTGACTTTTTCCTCGACTGTTGACTTTTGGACTCTCGGCCTCGGTACGAGACTTTTGTTACCCGCAGTACGAGACTTCTCCACCTTGGGTATGTGAGTTCTCCGTCCGCAGTATGAGAGTCTCTCTACCCGCGGTACAAGAGTCTTCATCCCGTGGTATACGAGACTTCCTCGTCCTATGGTATGAGAGTTTCTCGACCTGCGGTACAAGGATTTCTCGACCTACGGTACGGGGCTCGATGTACCGCGGTACTGTGATACTCGGTTCCTCGGCATGCGGTACATGAGATCTTCCCGTTGACTTTTTGTTGACTTTTTCCCAACTTTATTTTGTTCTTCTTGATCAACATTGAGTTCATTCGAGAGTTGTGTAGCATTCGAGATGAAAGTCAGTGTGGATTTCACTTTTGGCTCTATGGATGCACAAATCCAACCTACAATCATCGAATTTACCGTTTGCCAATTCTCAAAATCAGGATCGAAAGACGAAGGTTTACTCAAACTTCCGTTGGTAAAACCGTTCAAGAATTTCACCGACCATTCGTTATAATTCTCTCTGTTCAACAGAATCGGAGAAATGACAGCTCTGAGATTGTCAGACGCCAACAACACATGCGGCGACACCACCAGCATTTTTGGGATCATTGATCCAACTTTCACGTGAACTAACTTAACTCGATCCCTGGTTGTTCAAGTGAACTAATTTAAGTGGATTTACCGTCGGTCACTAGGCTAAAACATATTTGCATTTTAGTGAGTAACTTTGAAACTCAACTTTTTGTAATAAAATAACATTAAGATTAGTATGAATGAGCGATCGAAGACATTCTACTCGAACATTATAGTAGGGCCATTTTATGAGATACCATTGTATATAAGTTTCACATGGGCCACACAATTGTTATATGAGTTCAACAGCCTTTTCTAAGGTCGATAATATCACAATGTGGCTTTCCCTACTTCCATGCATTTAATATATATATATACACATTCTCGTAATTTTTTTTTGTCAACGGCAAATTATATTGGACCACAACTAGCCGGCGCAATAGCCAAATTCCTACATAATGTAGGCGAGGAAACTCGATCTCTGATTGTGTAAATGAACTGCCTTATGTGGACTTACCGTCTACCACTCGTAATTAAGAAGAGTGTATTAAAACAAAAGATTTAAGTGATTTTAATTTTTAATTAAAATCTCCTGTTACTCGACTAATAATGTATAAATTATATCTCAAATCTTTTGTTATCGGATTTAAAATTTCTACATTATTTAAAATAATACATAATTTTTTATTATTCAATTAATAATTTTTCAAAATCATATCAAATGCTTGTTATTCAAAACTTAACAATTCTTATTTTAAAACACCACTGGACGTAAAATCATTCTGATTATTTCTTACACTAAAAAATTACAGGAAAACAAAAGCTACAATGTATGAACATTCTATATCCAAACCTTTGACATGAAAATTGGTCCTAATTCATCTATCAAATGTTTTCTTCAATACTTTTTGAATTTTAATTTTGATTGTTGTGAATGGGTAAATGGAGAGCAGCTGCAGCTCTAGTTCTAATCAAATACATGATTCCTCTTACCTCACGTTCTACCAATTTTATTGCCTTTAAATTTTGTGGTTTTGTGTATGGAATCCATGTAAGATCTATTAATAAACAGCTAATTATGTATTTGGTCCACAAATCCCAGCTCTTATATTTACAAACAACTAATTTATCTCTTCGATCGTTTACACGAGACTTTTAGAATGCAAAGGAAAGTCAATATTCATTTTGTGTTGTGTTATTTTTCTTCACATACTTTGGAGAAGAGGGAAACTGTCATCAGATGTGGCTTCATGGTTATCTTTCAGTACAGTTCTGGTCTTTTTAAGGTTGACGACGATAAAAGTGAGCATTATCTCGACATTTTGTTATCTCAAATCATACCAAATATCTAAGAATCTCCTCAAACCTCTCCAGATCTATTAAAATCTAAATCCTAGTAAATCCTTTAAAATTCTATTTCTAACACACCCTTCTTAATATATTTTTTGCTACTTTCTCCACTATTTATACTCAAATTTCAGGTGATTAACTAAGCTTTTATACCAAATCTAATTGTTCATTTTTATGAGGAAAACTGTAAATTGCGGGCAAACACTATAAAACATTACTAAATTAAATCAATGTTTTTTTCCGCGTTGCATTAATAACACTTGGAAGGGTAAAAATCATAGTAGTTCAAAGAATATAACAAATAAAGACGTCAAGGCCCAAAGATAATAACAAGATAGCACCAAGTCAAGAACAAGATTAGATATTGTGTGCTTCTTAGTCGATAGTTGAGTGAAGCCACAGCAGGACGCCCGATGCGGGGTACAAGTTCCAAATTCCGTCCACAGCTACGTTCTGTTCAATTCGTCGAGCTACTATATTAGCACTTGCTGAAGAGACATGGAAAGTACACAACCGAAACTTCAATATTATTTCGGCCAGTTATAAATCGCGTTAATGGCTGCAATAGCTGTGTCATTTTTGGACCAAACTTCAATATTAGTATAATGGAGGTCAGTTGTGCTTTGAAAAGTCCATAGAATAGCTTTAAACTCCGCCACTAAAGGGAGAAAAAACATCCCTATAGTATGGTGTGTCACCTTCCCTCTATGGTCGCGATCTATCCAGGAGGTACCACACATCGAATAGGCATTTGTCCAAGCCGTACCTATGTTGCATTTCAGTATATCATACCTCGGGGGAAGCCACTTCTCTAATCTCTGTCGTCTAACAGCCCTATTATGAATATTTGTAGGTATATAGACTTTGAGTCAATTCTTTCAAGTTTATCCCTTTTTAAAAATCCAGATTCACTCTGGTTTACAATCCTATTTTTGGTTTGACAATTGGTGTGATGCTGGCAAACTTATTGATCTAACTAGTAATTCTAATACCCGTTTTTTGGGTCTTGACTGTAATATCTTTGTTGCAGCTGCTTTTGAGGATCTATCCTGGCATAAACTTGTTGTTAGAAGACGTTTTCAACCTATAATTCACATTATCAATCAATTGCAGCCTCCTTCCATCGATTCTGGGCGTGATGTTCTACTTTGGAAACATTTTTCTACTTCTTATCAGGATCACTTCTCTTCTGCTGAAACTTGGAAGCATATTCGTAGATGTGCTCCTAAGGTTTCTTGGTCCAAGCTGGTTTGGTTTTCTCAGGGCATTACCAGGCATTTTTTTATCACTTGGCTTGATGTAAGAAACAAGCTACCTACAGGTTCCAGGATGCTTACTTGGGGTTTCACTCAACATTGTGTCCTTTGTGGTGAACGAGATGAATCTCGCGA